>CAUYQG010041147.1:0-13563 GCA_963574415.1 Tarsius wallacei | reverse complement strand
GGAATGCCAAACATCTTCTCTCAGTAAATAATTGAACAAGTAGACAGAAAATCACTAAATATATCGAACAATCAACAGATTCTATTATTAAATTGACATAGTTAAATTTATAAGACTCTTCATTAAAAAAAATTCAGAGATGTTCTTTTCCTGTTTACATGAAAGATGCATCAAAGCAATTTTCACACAAAACAAATCTCAAAAATTAAAAGAATCGAAGTCATACAAAGCATATTATTTGACCACAATGGAAGTAAATTAAAACCAACAACATTAAAAGAATTTCAGAAAATTCTCAAGTATTTGGAATTCAAACAACATATTTTTAATAACTTATAGATACACAATGAAATACTATTCACAAGCCGGGCTCGGTGGCTCAGTCTGTAATCCTGTGCTTTGGGAGGCTGAGGTGAGTGGTTTGCCTGAGCCCGAGGGTTCGAGACCCACCTGGGCAGCTTGGCAAAACCTCATCTCTACAATAAATCAAAAAAAATTAGCCAGGCGTGGTAGTGCGCGCCTGTAATTCCAGCTACTTGGAAGACTGAGGTGGAAGGTTCACCGGAGCCCAGCAGGTCAAGGATGCGATGGCCGGGAGCGGCCACTGCACTCCGGTCTGGGTGACAGAGTGAGACTCCAACTCAAAAAAAAAAAAAATACTATTCACCCATATAGAAGAATAAAATCCTGTCATTGGAGACAGCATGGATGGAACTGGGAGTCATTATTACGTAAAATAAACCAAGAACAAAATGTTAAATGCCACATGTTCTCATATGCAGAAGCCAAAATGTTTGATCTCATAGAAATAAAGAGTAGTACAGAGGTTAATAGAAGCTGGGAAAGTTAGGGGAAAAAGGAAGATAAAGAGATTTTTTTAAAGAAAACAAAATTAGCTAAATAGAAGAAATAAGTTTTAGTGTTGGATAGCACTGTAGACTGACTATAGAAAACAATTATATATATATAATATATATTCAGATAGATAGATGAGAGGATAGTGAATATTCCCAGCACAAATGGTAAATTTGTGAGATGATATGAAAATTATCTTGATCTAATCAATATAGCGTGTATGCATCAATATATCATTATATACCCTATTATATACAATTTGATGTATCAATTAAAATTTAATTAATTAAAAAATTAATAGATTAAGGAAGACAAGGAAATTTATAAAGTGCTTTGAATTTGGTGGAAAATCACAATGCAACATACCAAAATTTTGTTGACTATATATTCCTTTAAATTATCATACTAGAACCTTTGAATGCAGTAGAACTTAGGTAGCAATCACTAGAAACAATAATAGGTTGAACTTTGTAAAACATTTAAGTTTGGAACAGAAGTATTCTAACTATTGTTCAAATATAAATGTTAACCAAACTAATGCTCTGCAAAAAATAGTAACCAAACCATGTAAGCTTAGAGTCTCAGATACTTAATTGGTCAATGTGTAAAAAATTTGGACTGTTAATCAATATTATATTCCCTCGTGCTTTATGTTATTCTGGAATTTTATGGAATACATACTACATAATAATTCTCTATATTTGTAAGGTTTTTTTTTGTTAATAAACAATAAGAAATTAAAAGGGAGACATTACACCTGATGTTACAGAAAAAAAATTAGAGACTATTATCAACTACTGTACACTAATTTATGAGCTAGTTCTAGCTGATAAACTAGAAAACCTGGAGGAAATGGATACACTTCTCAAAACATAGAAGCTCCCAAGCCTCAATCAGAAAGAAACAGAAATTCTGAACAGACTAATAATGAATAGTGAGATTGATAAGTACAAAAAAAAAAAAAATTCTCACAACAGCAGCAACAACAACAACAAACCAGGACCAGATGGATTCACAGCCAAATTCCATCAAACATACAGCGACTAATCCTCCTGAAACTGTTTCAAAAAATCAATAAAGGACTTTTTTTCTAATTTATTTTGTGAAGTCATTATCACATTGATGTCAAAACCAGACAAGGACATGACAAAAAGAAAATCACAGACACCTTGAACAACATAAATGAAGAAATCTTCAACAAAATGCTAGCAGAACAAATCCAACAGCACATCAAAAAGATAACACACCATGATCAAGTGGGTTTTGTTCCAGGGATGCAAAGATGATCTAACATATGCAAATCAATAAATATGACACATAATTGCATAAGTGGAATTAAAAACAAAAGTCTTATGAATATCTAAATATATGTAGAAAAAGCATTTGATAAAATTCAGGATTTCTGTATAATGAAGACCATCAACAACCTAGACACAGAAGAAACACCTCAAAATAATGAAGACCTTAAACTTCAAAACCACGGCAAACATCATAGCGAAGAGTAAAAAGCTTAAAGCTTTTCCTCTACAAAGCATAACAAGACAAAGATGCCCGCTCTCATCATTTACACCCAACATAGTACTGGAAGTCATAGCCAGAGCAATCAGACAAGAAAAAGAAATCAAAGACATCCAAGTTGGAAATGAGTAGGTAACACTATCTCTGTTCACTTATGATGTGATCTCATATCTAGAAAACTAATGACTCCACCAAGAAACCACTTATGTTTGATAAATA
Source organism: Tarsius wallacei (assembly GCA_963574415.1). Classification (NCBI taxonomy): domain Eukaryota; kingdom Metazoa; phylum Chordata; class Mammalia; order Primates; family Tarsiidae; genus Tarsius; species Tarsius wallacei. Next base: position 10,971 of record CAUYQG010041147.1, on the reverse strand, counting down.
AATTCAGTAAATTATCAGGATACAAAATCAACATACAAATAATCAATCTGAGAACCAAATCAAGTAAGCAATTTCACTTAAGATAACCTAATATATATTTTAAAATTATTCCATGCATTATTATGCATTCAATTTACCAGTTTGTTACCTTAGTTTTTCCATACTAAACACATTATCTCACTTTCTTTTTTTCCTTCTTCCTAAATTGCATATTTTTATATCTTGCTTTCCTCATGAGATTAAAAAATCCTTTAAGAAATCCAATCAGGATAGACAGAAATGCCCCCAGTACTTTTGTATGGGTGAAACAACTAGCACCAGCAGAAGTCTCTTTGAGTACAAAGAGACCAGAAAGTAACAGCAGATACTGGATCCCAGGTACCCCATCCACCACCCTGTTCCAGGTGCAGACAGAAACGGAAACTGTGCTCAGTAAAGGAGAGGTGTGAGTAAGACACTTTGAGTCAGTTCACTCCCTCTCAGCTATGTGTGAGCCATTGGTCCCAAGCAGAAGGAGTCCTGGTGAGGGCATAGCAGTGGGCAACCAGAGCCCAAGTGGAATGGGGAAAAAAACCTGCATGCTGGCAGTATCTGTGAGGGCTAGTCCTCAGGTAGGAAAAACCTGCCTGCAGAAGGAATCTGACAGCAGACCCATCACTGACAACTAGGGGAGAAACAGATCGGCACCTTTCTTGCCTAGCAAGGCAGAGAGTAGGGACCAAACAACAATAACTAGAGACACTCTGAACATTTTTGGATGGATGAAACACCCTACACCCAGCAAAGATCTCTGTGAACACACAGAGACCAGAAACCAATGGCAAGTTTTGGAAACCAGCTTCTACTGTGAGCAAGGGTAGTACAGGAACAGAAGTCCTATCAGGTGAAAGAGTGAGGTAAGTGATTCTAAGATGCTCTGAGTAGGATCACTCCCTCCCAGCCAGAGGCAAGCCATCAGTCATATGGAGCATGCCATTGGTACATGCAGCAGGTGCTGAAAATTGATCCAACTATTTAGCAGCAGGAGATGTAACCTGTGGTAAGAGACACCTGCCACAGGATGCAGTAAGGAGAAAAAGTGAATGCTTTGTCTTCTCTCACAAAGTGATGAAATTAAAAAGAAGGAAATGAGACCTTCCATAAATGAGAAAAAATTTAACAAAAAAACACAGGCAACTCTCGGAGTACTAAAAAGGCAACACTCAAAAAAACAATCATCAGAGCACAAACAATGCTCCCCCCACTCCCAGAACTACCTGCCCCAGATGACAGTCATCAAAATCAGTGACTGGTTGGCAAAAATAAATAGGAAGCAAGAGAACAAAAAGCCAAAATACAAGGAAATCATACAGAAAGTAGAAACATAGTTGGCCAATTTCAAAAAAGCCTGTTTGGAAATAATGGAAATTAATAATTCCATCCTCTGGATTTAGAGTCAATCATACTCAGTGATCTATCACAAAAACAGAAAACAGAGTACCATATGTTCTCACTCATAAGTGGACCTTGAACAATTATAATAATATAAGAAAGGGTTTGGCAGTAATGAAAAACTGCCAGGGGAGGGCGGGTGGGATTGGCAGTTGAGGGAAACTTCTAGGGGAGGGGGCATACCTCATCAACAAGGGTTCCTGCATAATCAATATTTGTATAACTAACCCTGAATTATACCTCACGTCTTTGAAATAAAAAAATAAAAATTAAAACAAAATAATTCCATCCTAAAAATCAATAACAAAGTAACAACCATAGGAAGCAGAATCAACCAAGCAGAAGAAAGAATCTCAGAGCTTGAAAATCAAAATATGGAATAAAACCAATCTGTCAAAAACATAAAAAAATAAACTCAAAAAAGGAGCAATACCTCTGAAAAATGTGGGACTATGTTATGGAACAAAATCTATGCCTGGTTGGTATCCATGAAGTAGAAAAGGAAAGGGAGACACCATGAAACAATTATTCCATGAGGTCATCCAAGAAAACGTACCTCATCTCACCAGAGATGCAACAATTCAAACACAAGAGATTCAGAGTAACCCCGTAAAGAATCACATAAGAAGACCAATCCCAAGACACATAGTAATCCACCTCCACAAAGCAGGCATGAAAGAAAAAATCCTAAAGGCAGCAAGGGAAAAAGGGCAGACTACTTATCAGAGAAGACCCGTCAGAATTGTCCAGACTTATCTGTGGTGACATTTCAAGCCAGGAGGAACTGGAGCCCAATTTTAACATTCTTAAAGATAAGCATTTCCAACTAAGAATTTCTTACCCCACAGAACTAAACTTCATTAGTGACAGAGAATTAAAACTGTTCACAAATATCCAATCCCTAAGAGAATATAATACCTCCAGACCAGACCTTCAGGAGATGCTTAAGAAGGTGGTGAACACAGAAAGGGGAAAAATATTTTTTAAAAAAGAAAAAGAATGGTTGTGCCCAAAGTACAAGCAAACACAGTTACTAGAGCATACAAAGCACCCACAAAAATGAAAACACACATATATATAAATATAAAACTTAAAAGAACACAAAGCAAACTATAAGAGTCCTATGAAAGGGATAAACTCTGACATGTCAATAGTCAACTTGAATGTAAATGATCTAAGTGTACCACTGAAGAGACATAAAGCAGCAACTGGAGAAAAAGTATAATCTAACAATCTGCTGTCTCTGAAACTCATCTCATTGCTAAGGACACCCACAGACTCAAAGTTAGAGGCTGCAAAATGATCTTTTGGGTGAATGAAAAACAGAAGGCAGGAGTAGTTCTTCTGATACCAGACAAAGCAATCTTCAAGCCATCAAAAGTTAAAAAGAGCATTACAGAATGATAAAAGTCTCAATCCACCAGCAAAAAAAAAAAAAAATCTACTCTTAGCATATATGTAGCCAACAAAGTAGCACCAGGTTTTCTAAAACAACTACTAAGTAAACAAAGAGAGGACATTGAGTCTCCTATAATCAAACGTGGAGACCTAAATACACTACTAACAGCTTTAGATAGATCATTAAGGCAAAAAACAAAAACCAAAAAAACCAACAAGGAGATCCAGATTCTTCACTTGATGCTAGAGCAAATGGATTTAATAGACATCTATAGAACACTCCACTCAGTAACTACAGAGAATGCATTCTACTCATCAGCACATGGAACATATTTCAAGATCAATCACACTCTTAAACATAAGTCAAACATGAACAAATTTCAAAATGTTGAAATAATACAATGCATCTTCTCAGATCACAGTGCAATAAAAATAAATATTGCTACCAACAAGATACCCCCAAAACAAACAAAGACATGGACATTACATAACATGCTACTGAACAACTTCTGGGTCATCACAAAAAGCAAGACAGAAATAAAAACATTTCTGGAAACAAACAAAAACAAAGACACATCTTATCAGAACCTCTATGATGCCATGAAAGCAGTGTTAAAAAGAAAATTCATGACATTGCACATACACATAAGAAAACAGAGAAATCAGAAATAAACAGCATAATATCACATCTAGGGAAGCCGGAAAGGCAAGATCACCAAATTCCTAACTTTAGCAGAAGAATTCAGATCACCAAGATAAAATCACGATTGAAGAAGATAAAGACAAAAAAATTATAGAAAGAATCAACAAGACAAAACACTGGTTTTTTGAAAAGATAAGTAAGATTGATGGATCCCTGCCCAGATTGACTAAAAAAAGAGAGAGAACCTCCATAAACACAATTAGAAATGCAAAAAGGGAAGTCTGACTCTAAAAATAATTCAAAATATTATTATGAACACCTGTATGCAAATAATCTTGAAAACATAAAGGAAATGAAGAACTTTCTGACATCACACAACTTCCCAAGGTTGAAACAAAATGAAATTGAAACTCTACACAGACCAATAACAATCCAAGAAATCACCTCAATCATAAGAAATCTCCCCACCATAAAAGGCCCAGGACCAGATGGCATACCAGTTGAATTCTACCAGAAATACAAGAAGCTGATACCAATCTTATTGAAAGTACTCCAGATAATAGAGTATGATGAAATTCTCCCCAAATCATTTTATGAAGCTAACATCATACTGGTACCCAAACCTGGTAGCGACCAATCAAGTAAAGAGAATTACAAGTCAGTCTTTTGGTGAATGTAGACACAAAAATTCTCAACACGATTCTAGCAAATCAAATCCAAAAACAACACATCTCTAGGATGTCCACCATGACCAGATGGGCTTCATTCCTGGGATACAGAGCTAGTTCAACATTCACAAAACTATAAACATAATTCAGTACATTAACAGATGTAAAATCAAGAACCACATGATCATATAATTAGATGCAGAAAAAGTATTTGACAAAATCCAGCATCCCTTCTTGATAAAAACTCTTGAGCACCTAGGCATAGAAGAAATATTTCTCAGGCAGTAAGAGCCATCTATCATAAACCCACAGCCAACATATTGCTCAATGGGCAGAAATCAGAAGCATTTACCTTAAGAATGGGGACTAGACAAAAACACCCACTCTCATCCCTGCTGTTCAACATAGTATTGGAAGTTCTAACAAGAGCAATCAGTCAAAAAAAAATCAGGGGGTTTCAAATAAGAAAGGAGAAAGTTAAACTATCCCTCTTTGTGGAAAATGTTCTATACTTTGAAAATCAAAGGGAATCTGTCAAAAGTCTCCTCATACTGATAAATCACTTACATAAAGTCTAGGGATACAACATCAACATGCAAAAGACAGTTGAATTTCTATACACCAGCAATAAGCAGGTGAAGAACCAAATAAAAAAACACAACAACATCCACAATAGCCACAAAAAAAAAAAAAAAACCTTGGCCTCTACCTAACCAGAGATGTAAAAAACCTTTACAAAACACTCCTCAAAGAAATCAAGGATGACACAAAGAAATGAAAAAATATTCCTTGCTCATGGATTGGAAGAATAAATATGGTCAAGATATCCATCCTTCCCAAGGCAAACTACAGAGTCAATGCAATACTCATCAAATTACCAACATCATTTTTGTCAGACCTGGAAACAACAATTCATAAGTGCATAAGGAAACAAAAAAAGAGCACAAATAGCCAAAACAGTCTTCAGCAAAAGGAATGAAATGGGAGGTAATCACGCTTCCAGACTTTAAACTTTATTACAAGGCTATAATATTTAAAACAGCCTGGTACTGATGCAAGAATAGGCATATAGACCAAGGGAACATGACAGATTCTTGATGGAAAAACATAGTCTCTGAACCAATTTATCTTTGACAAAGTCACCAATAACAACCACTGGGGAAAGGAAATCATATTTAGCCAATGTTGCTTGGAAAACTGGTTGACCACATGCAGAAGAATGAAACAGGATCCCTATTTATTACCATATATGAAAATCTACTCAAAATTGATCAAGGAACTAAGCATAAAACCTTAAATTATAAGAATATTAGAAAAAAACATAGGAAACACACTTATGCGCATCAGAACAGGCAATGAATTCTTGACCACGTCCTCAAAAGTGAATGTCATAAAAAAGAAGACAAGTGAGATCTCATCAAACTAAAAAAAGTTTTGCACAGCTAAAGAAACTATCAGGAGAGTGGGTGACAACCCACAGAATGGGAGAAAAAATGTTTGCTAACTATGTATCTGGCAAAGGCCTATAATCCAGTATCTACAACATCGAGCTAAAAGGGAAAAAAATTCTATCAAAAAGTGAGAAAAGGACATGAATACAAACTTCTCAAAAGAAGATATGCAAGCAGCCAACAGATACATATTTAAAATCTCAGTCTTACTAATCATCAGGGAAAGGCAAATCAAAACCACAATGAGGTGCCACCTAACTCCTGTAAAGATGGTTATTAACAAGTCAAAAAACAACAGATGGAGGTGCAGGTGCAGTGAAAAGGGAACATTTCTGCAATGTAGATGGGAGTTCAAGTTAGTTCAATCTCTAAGGAAAGTTGTGTGGCAATTCCTGAGAACTAAAAACTGACCTTCCATATGATTCAAAAATCCCTCTTCTTGGAATATACCTGGAGGAACATAAATCATTCTACCAAAAAGACACCTGCACACACATGTTTATTGATACTCTATTCACAATAGCCAAACATGGAACCAGTTCTACTGCCCATCAAAAGTGGACTGGCTAAAGAAAATGTGGTACATATATACAATGAAATATTACACAGCATAAAGAAGAATGAAATCATGGACTTTGCAGCAATTTGGATGGAGTTGGAGACCATCATATTAAATGATTGATCACAACAACAAAGAACTGAATACCACATGTCCTTACTCATAGGTGGACCCTGAACAATAGACACAGCACAAGGAAGTGAACAGCAGTTGCTGGGCACTGCTAGGGGTGAGAGGAAAAGAGGAGGATGGAGAACACGTGTCAACACAAAGTGTACCTGGTCCACTACCAGGGGAAGTGAGGGTTGGTTGAAAGCAAAAACTTCGCCTACATGCAGTTTACTTATGTTGTTAATTCTCACTTATCAATCTCCATTTCTCAATCATAAAATTTTAAAAAATTAACTCAGTTATTTGTTTCTGTGATAGATGACTCAGTATTATAGACTCCATGTTCTCACTCATAAGCGGATCTTAATCAATTATTGTAATACTATAAGAAAAGTTTGACTGTAGTGGGAAACTGCCAGGGGATGGGGGTTAGGGGGGGGATTGCAGTAGTGGAAAACTGCTGGAGGAGGGGTACACACCTCATCAACAACGGTACCGGCATAATGAACATTTGTATACCCAACCCTGAATTGTACCCCACATCTTCTTTTTTTTAATGAAAGCAGGATTTATTGAGAGGACAGAAAAGCTCCCACAGTGGGGAGGGACCTGAGGGGGTTGCCTGTACCCCACATCTTTAAAATTAAAAATTAAAAAAATTAACTCTATACGTAGGTAAAATGTAAAACAATACAACTTTTAAAGGAAGAAAAGAGAAAATATTTTAAGATTTAGGGCTATCTCTGAGATTTGACAACAAAAGCATGATCCGTAAAATGAAAAATGGATAAATTGAACTTCAGCAAATTAAAAACTTTTGCTTTGCCAAAGGACGTGCAAACAGTATGAAAAATCAGTTATAAACTGGGAAAAAAATATTGCAAACCATGTGTCTGACAAAGGTCTGGTATCTACAACATATACACCCTCAAAACCTGATAGTAAAAAAACAAATATCTCAATTATAAATGGGCAGAAGCTATAAGCATTTTTTTGAAGAGACTATATAGCTGGCAAATATGAGGCCTGACAATTAAGTTCTCAAATTCATTCTAAAAAAAGTGCTGCATACCTCATTGCTGAATACCACCATTGTCACCTTTGAGGTACTCTTAGAAAGCTATGCACTGACACCAGCACCTAGTCCACCTGTCAAAATAGTTTTGGAACTCTTTTTCTTAAATGGCCATTAGAGCACTCATCATATTGCACTTAATGTCCTAAATGTCATCAAATGTCTTCCTTTCAATATTTCCTTTATCTTTGATTAAAAAAAAAAAAAAAAAAAAAAAAAAAGAAGTCCTTAGGGGCCAAATCAGGTGCATAAGAACAAATACCGTGTTGCAATACAATTATTTTTTGACTAAAAACTCCCTTACAGACACTGCGGTGTGAGATGGTGCAATGTCATGATGCAAGAGCTCCTTTGAGACTATTTTTGCACACACCTTTCTCATGACAAGATTTTCAGTTAAGATTTTCCTGTTTCGCTATTGATATTTATTTGATCTTCTCTGCTTCTCCTAGTCAGCCAATGATTTTGACACAAAATTTGGTAAATTTTTGCAATGCTTTTGTCAGTTCTGCTCATTACTAGCTGCCCTGACTTCTCTTCATAAGTGACACATTCTCTCCACTCAGAAATACATTTAATCCATTTGTACACTGCTGTTTTCTTCATGACATTATCCCCATAAATTTGGGCTTACATGTCCCTGATTTTATTTCCACTCTTGCCAAGTTTAACAAGAAATTTAATTCATTACTCTAATTCAAGTTCCAACATTCTAGTGATGGCACACAATAATATGCAACAAAAGTAAGGAATGGCACTCAGCAAAACACCACTACACGATGATATGAACACAGATGTGTGACATATATACCAAGCTCATGAAACCTTATTGAGTTGTTTGTACACTGCTATCAAAGTAAGCGCACAGTGGCAAGTTTGCGAACTTAATTGTCACACCCTGCAAGCAGAAGAAATAATGGTTAATATTATTAACCATCAGGGAAATGCAAACTCAAATCACAATGATACCTTACAGCATATGTATCAGAATGACTAAAATATTTTTTCCTCTTGTAATTTTTATTTAAAATTGTGGAGTACAATTCAGGGCTAGGTATACAAATATGACTAAAAAATTTTTTTTTAAATAGTGACAACACCAAACCCTGGTGAGGATGTGGAGAAACTGGATTACTCAATTTACTGCTGGTAAGAATGTAAAATGGTAAAGCCATTCTGTAAAGCAGTTTGCCAGTTTCTTAAAAATCCAAACATGCTACTACCATACAATGCAGTAATAATACCTCTGGGCTTTTATTTCGCATGAATAAAAATTATGTTCACACCCAAAACAGTACTTGACTATTCAAAGATGTTTCATTGGTAATAGCAAAACCCTGGAAACAGTCCAGTTGCCCGTCAACAGGTAAACTAAGCTATGTTCTTACCATGGAATACTGTTCAGCAACAAGAAGAAATAAGCTATAAATGCTTACAACTTGTTAAAGTTCCAAGAATTATTCTGACTGAAAAAAGCCAATCCTAAAAGGTGACATAGTATACGATTTTATTATATACCATTTGTGAAACGACAATGTTTAGAAATGGAGAGTAGATTACTGGCTGCCAGAATTTAGAAATAGTGAGGTGGAGCTGGGAGGAGCTATGGGTGGTTATAAAGAGCAATACAAGGGATCCTTGTGGTGATGAATTGTTCTGTATTAACTGTGGTGATCAATATGTGAATTTATACTTGTGACAAAATTGTATGGTACTAAATGTAAACACGCAAATGAGTACAAGTAATAATGGGGTATTCTAAATAAGATTGATCTATTGTATCAATATCAGTATCTTGGTTGTGATATTGTGCTGTAGTTTTGCAAAAAAATATCATAGAGGTAAAGTGAGTAAAAGGTATGTGGGAATGTTCTGTGTATTTTTTTGCTGTTTGTTTTGTTTTGTTTTGTTTTTTAACTGCATCTAAACCTACAATTTGTCAATAAAAATTATTTAAGAAGAAAAGAAATTCGTTCTGTGTTTTGCATATAGCAACAGGCTTTTGGAAATTCAATTGTGCTGTTTTAAAAAATTAATAACAAAATCAACTTATTTCATTTTCAAACATCTATCCTAACATTTAAATAGATTGCAAAAAGCAAGGAAACTGTATCTGAAATTTTGCTGGAATAATTTAATAAAGGATACTTAATTAGCAACAGGCATTTTTTTCTGGAAAAAAAATCAAAGTAAGATTTTTTTTTTTTACTTCTGACTAGAGGCTGGAGTGAAAAAATACTACCTTCTGTTAGAAACGTATTTGAGGGTTTTTTCTTGTAGTCTGCCAAAAAAGATTTTTTAAAAAATTTTCCTCTTGGGAGAGGAATGTAGGAAAAAGGAAGATTTTTTTCCAGTTCTCTTTTCTATAAGATAAATGGTATAAAGACATTAGAAAAGTTTTTTTTTAATCTTTCTTTCCAGTATTAAACACATTTTGCCACCAAGGTTTGGAAAGAATTGGCGATAAGGAAAGAATTTTTTGATATAAAATAATTGCAAATACATCTTTTAAAGGTGATTATGAATATTAAATATGGAAGATCTAGAAAAATAAAATTGCTAATAATTTGATCCATATTATACAACCATGGTAAATCTTTATTTTGTTTAGTTTCATTATCTAAATTTATAATTAAAAATGAGAAAAATTATGTAAAAAAGGTTAGAAAATAATGCATCTCTAAATAAGCTAAGTATGCTTCTGAAAATGATGCAATAACTGGTGCTGAACTAGCTCTCCTGATATAAACATTTTAAAATTGGACAATATATGTAATGAATATTTGTAATGAAATACATGACTATAATTCTGGGAGAGGGGAAATTCACAGCATGAACTTGAGCACAAATGTCCAACTTATTGTCAAGGAAAAAATGTCTTGAACACATTGCAGAAAGCTAGCATCAGAGCAAAGCATAATGGTTCTATTGAGTTGATAAAGTGATGATTATAATAACTATGGGCTAGAACATGGGAGACAGGAGAGATTACAATGACAAAAAGAGAATCTGGAGGTAATGCCATGACTGCATGCTGGGCTGTACACACAGGGAGTAAAATGAAATGCAACTCTCCAGAGAGTGGCAATTAGGTTAAGAATAAAATAGAGACATTGGACTGCATCGGGAAGAACTAAAAATTTAAACATTTGAGTTCTGGTCCCACTAGAATTGACAAAACAGTCATGACATCTAGCTGAGATAGCCAGAAATCACATCTTAGCATAAGGCCGTGTCCTAGTACAATGGTTCTTTGTGGCGGAGGATTTGGGAGGTTTGGCAACTAGTGGACTTTTGGCAATGTCTTAAAACTCTTCTAATAGTCCCATACAGAAAAGTGCTACTGGCAACTTGTATTCAGAGGCCAAGGATTCTGCTAAACAGCCTACAAGGCACAGAATGACCCACAACAAAAATGTATCCAAAAAGTCAGTAATGCCTATGTTAAAAAATACAGCCCTAAAGTCAAGCCTAGTCTTTTTTTTAGTGTTCATTTTTTTTTTAATTGTGGTAAAATATACCTATGTAATTTACCACCTTTACAATTTTAACTTTATTTTATTCTTTTTTTTATGGCTGAATAATATTCCATTGTGTATATAATGCTCTGAAAACAGGGTATGGATATCTCTTTG
>CAUYQG010041142.1:0-60476 GCA_963574415.1 Tarsius wallacei | reverse complement strand
GGGGGGGGGGGCCGGGGCCCACCGCCCAGCCCGCCAGCCAGAAGCACCTGACCACACTTCACCCCCATATATCTCCCATTGGTATCAATGAAGTTTCTTTTCTAAGAATCCTGCCAAAACTGCCTGGAAAATGGATTTGGTTTCTAGAGTTGTTAGATTTTCTGAACTCTGTGTAAACACCCACCCTCCCCCCAAGTGATTACTTCAAGGGATCATAGCTCTAGGATTCCACTGAAAGTTTCTCTGTCCCTTGACTCGAACTTTATGTCTATCTTGAGGGAGAAAAAGACACCCAAACCCAAATCTCTTATCCGGCATCATTCCCTTTTGGTGGTAGCTAACGGGTTGTTCTTTCCTGTGGCCGCTTCATTGCACGTTTGGAAACTTCAGTTGAATATCGAATGCCAAAGCTCAAGTAGAAGGCCAGACTGGTTCTTTCCCTGGGCCCTGAGGAGGCCTTTTGAGTTGGTATCTCGCCGAGTGTCCTGTCTATTCCCACAGACAGTAAGTGAGCCGATGAGACTGCAGTTTGCGAGAGAATTCATTGGTTTCAGACTCTTCTCATCTTTCCAGACTCCTTTATACTGAGATCGGGTTGCCTGCAGAGTCCAGGGTAGGTTGTGGCATTGCCACCTGAGGGTGAGGAGTCTAGGTCTCAGCCAGACAAATCCAGGTTGGACACACCAGTGGGTCCGGGTGAGGTCGGGCAGGTCTGCTCCTCTTCAACAACCCAGTGAGCCCGGGCTGGGTTCTTGTCCCTCTGCTTCGTGGGTCTTGAAGCTGCTGCCTTGGGACAGGGGTGAGGGCCCAGGAAGAGTTTTTGAAGATTGTGCTTTATTTTGGTTCCTTTTTAGTTCCAAAGGCTTGTGGTGTGGAAGTCTCAGTGCTTTGTCATTGCTAAGACTAGTTGGACAAGTTTTTGTCCTACCCCTGACTTGTAAAAACCAGGTTTTGCTTTTTTTGTGAAATAAGGAAAACTTTATTGTAGGAATTTTTCTTTTAAATACACGTCTGAAAAGAAGACATTTTCTAAGGCAAGCTCACGTAACTCTTATGTTATTGGAGCTTTGCGTTTTTTGGGACGGGGCCTGCCGGTGACCGGCTTCTGTTTGGGGTGCTATTCCCATGTGGTGACCAGTGTTCCCCTTTAAGGAGCCTCTGCCAAAGTAGACTTTAAAATTACCCTCTTTTTCAAAATTTGACAACAATTTCAGTTCTGCTGAAAGTCCACTTTCTGGTTGCTTTTGTTTTCTCCTGTTATGGAAGTGGTTGTGCTGCTGGCTGTCCAGTACTGTTCCCCATAAGTATATTATTTTATTTAAAATGCCCCATCTAGTTCCCTTTATAAAATAATGAATAAACAAATTATACTGCTGCTGCTCTTGCTTTTGTTTTCTCGGTTCTTTGAATACTGGTGTCTTTGAGATTGGGTTTGGGGAGGGGTCATTATCTAGTGATTAAAGCCCCCCCCCCCGCCCCCCGCACGCGCAACTATGGTTTTTTTAAAGGTGCACCTCAGTGAAAGCCTGGAGTTAATGTGGCAACTTCTGTACAGTTGCGTCCGCAGAGGTCCCTGCTGCCTGCATCCCCAATTTATGTACTACAAAAGTCAGTGGTTAGCTAACATAAGAAAGTTGGAAAGGGACAGCTAGCCCAATACTCTCAGGAATTACTCTCTCCTAATCCACTGAGCTAACCTTAAAAGTGCTGTCTGGTGAACCCATGGAGCCCAAGACCTTTAAAGGCCGTTTAAAAAGTCTCTCTTGCTGCTGTTGGGCTAAGACAAACCCACCAGGGTTTCTGTGAGTGCTGTGCGGACACAATAGTGTGTGCTCTGTGATCCCCCTCCGGGTCTACCTGTAGCAGTTAACAATCAGAACCATTCCTGAGGCTGTGCTCATAGTCTGTGTTTTAGTAAGAAAACGACTGGAGGTAGAAGATTCATATTGGTTTCAGCTTATTTATAAAACCCCACAAACTTCAGGAGCGAAATGTAGAAAGGACACATTTGTTAAGGGGGAACTTGCAGACTTTTAAAATAGAGTTTCAGCCTATGAAAATTCTACAGATCTAGGTTAGATTCCTACCCCTGCCTCCCTTTTATAGAGTTTACACATTTGGCTTTTGTAAATTTCACATATTTAAAAGACAGGTGTATCTGATGATTACACAAATGCTATGTAACAGTTACTATAACAATTTGTCTAATATACAGGATCTCGAGTTATTGTAGAACTTACTTAACACCTATTTAAAATTATTTAGTATACAACTTAAAAATATAATTGCTACTCCATTGGAAACTCTGCCTTTTATTAGTGACTGTCAAAGAGAGAAGTTTGTCCATGTCGTCCTTTTGTTTCATCTGAAGCTCTGCATTGTCACTGCAGAGGGATAGTTTTGGTTTCCCTGAAATTTCTCTGCCTCTGATTGTTTAAACCAGACCCTTAATCTTATTTTAACATATTTAAAATGTTCAGAAACCCCGGAAGAATTGTTTTGTATAAGTAGCAAGTGAATATAGCTTAAACACTCAAGCAATTCTGGTATCTAATTGGAAACAGGTGGAATTCTTGGAATCCTGTGTTTGAGTCTTATTATAGCAAAGCATAGGGACACTTTTTACTTATGGCCATTCATTTTGTTGAAGCTCTTTGGGAGGGGCCCCCCAGCTCCAGTGGAACCCCATTACTATTTACCTGGGCCTTCCAGTCATGCTGGACGTTTTGGAAGCTGGATGCCAAAAGAATTGTGTGTGTACGGTACTGGAGGAAAAAATCCAGGGGTGTAATTAGACAGTTTAATATCCATATTATTACATAAGTTTTATGGCAAAGAAGTTGTGAATTCATTTGTGATTTCTGATTTGGTAAACATTTATTGACCTGAGCATTTGGGTACATTATTCTGATAATGACCTAGAATTCAGAGAAAAGTCACTACCCCTAAAAGTTCTACATTAAGAGATAGATATAAACTTCACTAGCAACCAAAAACATACTAACTTGGTTAGGGAGATATTTCAATAAGATATGTATGGCAGGGTCCTCTGAGTTTTCTATGTCATTTACCCATTCTAGCTTTCAAGGTGTGTTCCTGAAAACCAGTTGATAGCCCTGGTTTGAGCATCTGTTTCAGAGCCAAGTTTTGGTTTGTGTGGAGGAGTTTGGTTTTACTGAAAGAGACGAACAAGGTGTGTTTTGCGTTGCTGGTCCTGTTCTAGTGGATTTGCTGAGCTGTGATAGTCCCATTTTTCAGCTGTTTTGAGAAAGGTTAGAGGAGAGTAGCCTTTGGCGGGGAAGGGCGTATCCCTGCAGGAGGTTAACTGGGATGGGGGAAGGCTGTGCTATGGCCCTCACTTGTGCCATGCCTGAAACAGCTTTGAGGCCCCTGGGTTGTGACTTAATGCTTCTTAAAAAGTGCTTGTGAGCCGGGCTCAGTGGCTCAGCCTGTAATCCCGCGCCTTTGGGAGGCTGAGGTGAGTGGATTGCCTGAGCCCGCGGGTTCGAGACCCGCCTGGGCAAGCGAGACCTCATCTTTACAATAAATCAAAAAGTGCTTGTGGTACCCTATTCACGTACTATACAGTTAAAATACATAAGGAGGGTGATCAACTCTTTTTAAAAGACATCGAATTTGTTGCAAACCCCAACAAGAACCTTTCCTTTAAAAAGCACACAACTCTAATAAAATAATTTTAGTTCTTGTCAGAATTAGGATGATGTGCACAAAAGAAAGGTTGTCAGTTTATTTTAATCCGAAGACTTTTCCTTACTGCAGGACGCTCAGGACAGTTAGCAGAAATTGTGTGTTGATTAGAGCCCCGGGCCATGGGGAACCTGGACAGTACTAGGGCCACAGGGCTGCCCAACCTCCCCTACACCAAGGAGGGTACAGATTCCATGCACAAGGGTCCCCTTACACAGAGGAACACAGCCACACAGGTGACTGGAAAGGAGCCAGGATGGCAGTATTCCTCTCAGGGATTTACTAGCACAGCAGAGCAACTAAAAAAATAGCAGAGCCCGTTAAGTGAAACTGACTAGATTCTGCTTTTCATTAGAGCATTTGTGAAAACGAGTTGAGAATGGCAGCCGAGGGGCCCACACCTTTATAGAACACGACAGTCCACGGGAGTGGATTGGGCCTACCGGGTCTTGCACGAGACTGACTCCATCAGCTGACACTCGAAACCCTGGATGCTCTTGACCGATTGTGATTTATACAGTTTCATGTAGGAGGAAATTACCAGAGCTTACTCTGAAATGCCAGGGAAGCAGCTCAGCTTGTTCTTTCTCAGTGTTACCTTGAGTATACCGGCTGAGGCCTGCTTTCTTACAGAGATCTCTTTCCATTTTGCTGTGTTTATTCAGTGAATAAATGGAGTTAGTATATTTTTTAAAACTCTCTATGGTTGTGTACTGCTCCTAGTTCGGTTAAGGGAAACACAAATTGACAAATTAGCTTTTTCTTAAGCGAATATTGTGAAATTGTGAGAAATACAATGCCAGTCTCACTGTCATTAAAAATTTATTTGGGTGTTGACAGCTTTTTGCTAAATGTAAGACATTCAGATCCTGTCCACCCAGTGTATGAACAAAAATCAGAAAACAAAACACAACTCAAAAAGTTTTTCGCCTCAAAAGCAAGATAGGCTTTCTTAGAATGGGTCTTTCTCCCTAATAAATTGTTACTATTTTGTTTTCTGATGTAGTTTTATGTTTTTAAGACAAGAAAGAATATGAACTCATCTTAGGCATCTGTGTTTAGTTCCTTTGGACCTGTGAGGTTCTTTGGCATATTGCCACCTTCTCTCCTGTTTTTAAGGAAGAAATTATCATTTAGATTAAATAATTTGATACAAGGTAGTAAATGACACCAAAGGTAACTCTTTGCTCGAAGGCCCTGAGGCTGTGAACACCAGCAAGGCCTGTGGGCTGTGGTGAAGGAAAGGCCACTACCGTGCCACCCTAAGCCTGTGGTGCCAGCTCCAGGCCCTGGCTGTCAGTACTGCCTGTCACTTCTTGCCTCTCTCCTGCACCCCTTCCCTGCCATGCCTGTCCCTGCTGTGTTGTGACAACTGCCTTTTTTAAGATAAGTATTTGTGGAGCTCCATTATTTTGAGATTCTTGGAAGAAAGATACTATGTAAATGAAAATTAAAAATAAAATTCTTGCTGGAGGGAATTGTACTTTTAATGTTTTTGATGAGGTTTGGAGAATACTTTTGTTCTCCTCCTGGAACTAGGAACATTCTGTAGTTCTAGTCACCATTTTTGCATCATTCTGAAAGATGTGGCAGATAAAGGTGAAACATGTTCTTTACTTTCTGTTTTTCACCATGGTCGTTGACCCAGAACTTGAACCCGTGCAGTTCTGTGTACAGTGGACTATTTTGGTTTCACACTGTTCTTCTCTGCTCGCACTGAGGGCGTAGATAGCAGCTGCCCATGGAACACAGACCTTTCCAAAGGAAAGGGCTCTGCGTCTGCAGCGTCCAGACATTACAACTAAGAGCAGGACTAGAGTCGTAAGTCACATTTCACCTTCCCTTCCTCTTCACACAGCAGAGATGTTGTACATTGTGCAGTTTTGAGGCAGAAAACTGAGTACTGTAGTATTGTTTTACACCAGGGTAGAAACGTTAACATACTGGAATTGCTTCATTTCTGCTGTACGTTGGCTCCTCGCTTACGCAATAATGCGTGCCGTCACGTTGCTCAGCCAAGTGGGAGACAGGTTCAGGTTTGGAGTCGTGTTTCTGCTCTGTGGGCATGTGTGGGATCCAGGAGCCAGCTGGGAACTGGGGCTGCCGCCAGGCACCCTTCCCCAGTGCTGGGACTGCCGCAGACCATGCAATCCCTGATGAGCCCGGGGAACCGCAAGGTGGTCAGGGGGCCTTGGTGAGCTGTGCTAGGCCATTGCAAGGCCATCACCTGGAGCGGACCGTCCTGGGGGGATGCTCTGTCATCTCTCCTCCTCCACCCGGTCCTTAGCCCCAGTTCCACAGTTTGTCAGCTTTGATGCGGGGCTAGAGAGGAAGGATATTGCCAGTTACAGTTGAATGTCATTGTCAGGGGAGTAAGAGGTGGTTTGCGATTGTTTTACATGGCTCTGTGTTGGTGTGTAATTATGCTGTCATCTTAAAAGGCGCTGATACCTTAATGAAATCTTTTTTGTGTGTGTATGCAGTTAGTTTTGGGGGCTGCTTATTGTAGCTGAGAGGCAAGTCTTTCTAATGCACGAGAGCTGAGTGCACAGCCTACTTGTTTCAAAGCTGTCCTTTCAAAACAGGTCGCAATCTATTATAGATGTGACTGCCAGGTTAATCTTCCCCAAACCATTGATTTCATTGTCTTCCCTCTCCTTAAACACCCACAGTGGCTCATTTTGGCCCAGAGTGGAGACCACATTCCTTCGGCTGGCAGACGGAGTTCCCCATGGTTGTCTTCACCTCACCTAAACCTTTTTTGTGCCAGCAAGAACAACCCCAGACCTTGCTCAGCTTGGGACGCTCGCTCCCCTCCTTTGCCCATTTGAGCGTCAAGCCTGTCTCATGCGTTCTTTCTTTGCTTTGTCCCTGTGCCCCAGGCAGTGACGTTGGAGACTCGGCCTCTCGCCTGGAAGAGTGGACAGGATGAGGCTGGAACAGAGCTGTGTGCCTGGGAAGGCTGCAGGAAGGGCCTTGAAGTCAGGTGGTGGGAGTGGGCAGAGAGAGCCCCTGGGAAGGGAGTGAAGCTTGAGCCGAGCTCTGGGGTCTTGGGGAGGTGCAGGGGAGAGGGCTTTCCAGCAGCACACCCGGATCCTCGCCACGCAGGCCCCTGCCCGTCACTGTGTGCCATGGGCACCTGCTGTCGTAGGCCACCACAGTTCTTAGTGACTGCTCCGTGACAACAGTGGCCTCTTTTAAGGGAGTCCTGTGTGTTCTGATGTAGGACTCATCCAGCTAGTTAAGAATGCAAACTTAATTCTTTTTAATATTGTGAAAGGTAGGTAGATTATATTCAAATGGCTGTGTTTGTAAAGCTACTGGTAGGTACACTAATAGAACATGTTTCCTTTTTAAGATTTCCATTTATTAAATTCCTTCTTTGCAAAGTAACATATGCACTTGTTAAAATATAAACAGTGTGGGGGGGGTTAGGGACACTGACCCCTGCGCAGTTGAAAATCCAACCATAACCTTTGACTCCCCAAATGCTTTACTAATAGTCTGCTGTTGACTGGAAGCCTTACGGTAACAAAAACAGTTGGTTCACATGTATTTTGTATGTCATATGTATTATATACTGCATTCTTATAATGAAGAGAAAAGAAAATGTTAGTAAGAAGGAAAACGTATTTACTGTTCAGTAAGTAAAAGTGGATCATCGTAAAGGTCTTCTCATCGAGTAGGCTGAGGAAGAGATGGGGCTGGTCTTGCTGTCTGTCTCAAGGGTGGCAGAGGTCGAAGAGGTGGGGGAGGTGGAAGGGGGGCCGGGAGACAGACACACTTGGTGTGACTTTTTTTTTTTTTGAGTCGGAGTCTCACTCTGTCACCCAGACTGGAGTGCAGTGGCCGCTCCCGGCCACCGCAGCCTCGACCTGCTGGGCTCTGGCGATCCTTCCGCCTCAGCCTTCCAGGTAGCTGGAACTATAGGCGCACGCTACCATGCCCGGCTAATTTTTTGATTTATTGTAGAGATGTGGTCTCACCAAGTTGCCCAGACGGGTCTCGAACCCGCGGGCTCAGGCAATCCACTCACCTCAGCCTCCCAAGGCGCTGGGATTACAGGCTGAGCCACCGAGTCCAGCTAGCGTGACTTATTTTATTGAAAACAATCTGTGCATAAGTGGACCCACTTGATTCAAACCTGTGTTGTTCAAGGGTCAGCTGTGTACGTTATTGTACTTGCGGCACATAACACATTAAAAACCCACATTTTAAAACTTTGAATCGGGCAGAACAGTCCTTTAACAGATTTTATTCTTTGGGCTACTCACAGCCTGAATGGGAGGAAACTTCCCCCTATGAACAGGGAAGTGCATTTTGTAGCTATCAGAAACCGACAAGTGTAAGAGAAAGCCAGGAGCAAGAAACACGCAGGTTTGGGTGTCAGCCCTGGAGGAATGTCTCATGTCTGCTTGTCTCCCAGACGGTGTCCCACGGTCTGGCCTCCATCTGGGCAAAGGCACGCCCCGCTGGGGGCCAGCCCCATTTCAGAGCCGTGGCTTTCATAGCCTGCATGCCTTCGCTGCCTCTCATTTAGTCAAAGAAAGTACCTCAGATATTTCTGTAGAGGTGACGTCACTGTCTGGCTGCACCAGCATTTCCACGGGTTTGGGGAAGTGAGGGCTGAGAGTCAGGGTGCCTGGGTCCAGTGCAGGGAAGAAAGGGCACTGGGGGTGGGCCTGGCGCCTGTGGGGACAGGGTGGAGGGAGAGGAACTGCCCCAGGCAGGGAAAGAGTGTGCTTCTTTGGGGATCTGTGGGATTTGGGGGACTGGAGGGAATTCCAGGAGTTGAGCCCTGGGGAGGAGGAGGGTTAGGCACAGAGGAGAAAGGTTGGCGCTGGAGAGTCTGGAAGATGAGCTGAAACCCAGGATGTGAAGCCCCTGGAGGATGCTGCTGGTGTTTTGGTTGGTGCTTGAGGGTTTTGCGTTGTCTGAGCTGGGGTGGGGTGAAGAATTAATTTTAATTGGAGCACGCCCCCCCAGCCCCTCCTTCTCGTCTTAACTTTCGCAGTTCTGGAGTGAGGACCGCTGTGACGTTTAACGGGTGGAGGAGAGAGGGAAAACATCGCTGGTAGGATTGGAGTCTGCACATTTTAGCCAGTTTTGCATCCACTGGTGACAAGATGGGAGCTTTCTTTTTTTCCTGTTTCTATTTTTACTTTTTGTACACTAGCAGCTATCAATTCCTGGGGTTGGATGGTGGGCAGGCACTGGCTTAGGCTCTTGGTTTATTTTGTGTTACCCACACGGCAGCCCTGTGGAGATGCGGTTCCTGCTCTGTAGGTGACAATGTGGGAGTTGGGGGTGCATACCTGGGTCTGCTTACTCCAGGCTTGCTTTTCCTGCCAGCGCCCGCTGTTCCCTAGGTGACTCAGTTGAAGCAGTGAAGTCAGAAGGAGCCTCTATCCAGGGGCCGCCCAAGATGAGCTTGGGTGGGTTTGGGTCACTTAGCAGTGAGCAGCTAGGGATGGAGTTGGGGGCTGCAGTGGGTGGGCTGGTGAGGGTCCACCTTTGGGGGCAGGCCTGGCTGGAGCCTGCCCCTGGTGGGAGACTTCAGACTCAGCCGCACAGAGGAGGATTATCTGACAGTGGAATTGTGGCTGCACATCCCTGGGCCAGAGCTTGCCCTGTAGTTAGCAAGCCTCACCTGATAGCTGGGGTGTGACTATGGCATCGGGCTGAAAGGATCCCTCCTTAGCGTGTTACCCGCTGTCCTTGGAGGCCCCATCTGTGCACTTAAGCAAATCTCTAGGAAGAGTTTTGGGGAACTGTTAGGCAGGAGAGGGGCTTAATCGTGGGGCCTGAGGGACCTGGGAGAGAGGCCTGCCCTGTCCAGTGGGTAGTTCTGTGAGTCTCGTAACCAGGACCTGTCTGGGATGCCTAGGTGCTAGGGAATGAGTTGCCCTTAAATACTGATATTTATGTTTAACCTTGTGATGGCCAAGACCAAATCCCCATCTCCACGCCCTTGGGAGACAAGTTGATTTAGTCCTTGCAGGGATACTGGCCTCTAACCCTTGTACCCCCCCGCTGTTGTTAGGTCAGCAGTCACTGCACAGGACTCTGTCCTCAGCTGCATGTGAGGTTGGGCGTGTGTTCTCTAAGAAACGAGAAGTGAGTGGGAGGCTGTCTGTCCCGACAGAAGCAGCCTGGTCACAGACCCCTTAGATTCTAGCCTATTTACCTCAGGGGATTATCACTGGGAAACTGAGCTTTTGAGCCATTCTGGATTCAGGCGATTTTTTTTTTTTTTTTTTTTGCACGCCTGATTTTTTTTGTGATGATGCAGTTTGTTTTGTTAAGATATTGCAAATGTAAAGAGAAAGTGCACAGATGTGCACTGGTCTTGGAAATGGTGCAGCATGTTTGAGTGTAGCTGTGGGAAGTTTTGTGTGTTTTAGAGCAACTCATTTTTTTTACAGACTTGGACTGTACAGCCCTTCATTGATGGAGCATGTCTCTGTGGTACGTGATCACCACACTGGATCCTGTTCAAGCCCCTGGGGTACCAAGGGAAATATGCCTCTGGCCCACTGGTCGGAGGATGCAGGGCACATGGAGAGTCCTGAGGCAGCAGGCTGTAGGGGGCTGGAGGTGTCCGATGTGTGGGCAGGGCGGGGCTTTGGGAAGGTGGCCACGGCTGTCTCACTCCAGTGACTTGTTTCACCAACTGTTCAGAATTCATTGAGTATCTCCTGTGCAGCAGACAGTGTCCCAGCATGGGGATCAGGTGCCCAGAACACTGGGGGATCCTTGCCCTGGAGGAACTCACATTCTCTCAGGGGGGACAGAAAACCAGTGGAGAGGAGTGAGTCAGCCCTCCAGCCCAAATGCCCGGGGCTGAAGGCCCTGAGAAGTAATGGGTTTCGGAGCCGAAGAGGGACAGCTCAGTGCTGAGATGTTTACTGGGAGGATCCTTCCAGAAGCCCCATGGGAGGGGCATCCAGGGTGATCAAGGGCTGTGAGAAGGTGCTGGGTTGCGGCCATGCCGGACTGAGAGGCCCGGCCTCTGGCATTGTGGGTGAGGGCTGCTGGCAGAGATGGGGCCGGGCCAGCAGCATGTCCACAGGCCTCCAGGGGGCCCAAGAGACTGAGGCTGAGGAGCAACAGCCGTGGGAGGGGCAGGGAATGGCCCGCCAAGGGAGTGGGCTTCAGAGACCCACTGAACAGCCGGCGGGCCTGGGTCCCCGGCGTGGGCCCTGTGCATGTGTCCACCCGGCTGGTGGGGCGACAGGACTGTGCTGCAGCATCGGATGTGACTCAGACGTGCGGGGAGTCAGCCTGGAGTTTCTTCATTCATCCCTGTTTGCTTTTTGTCGGTAATCCTTTGTAATTCCCTGGTTTCGTGATGTAATTCTAATGGAATTAAACTTGAACGCTTCAAAATTATGTAATTAATTGCATTCGGCTTCAATTACAATGGCTAATTATAGTGATACCTGGTGGCAAGTCAGGTACATCCTGGTGGGAGTTTTTGCCTGCCCCGTATTGGGACAGACACTGGTGGGCATCCTAGCGGCTGCCCCTGGGGCCCCTGGCCGCCCTGTGGCCTGCTCTGGTGCCTCTGGTCCCCTTCTCACCAGGAGCAGCTCCAGGCAAGGAAGGGACGAAGGGCTTGTCTGCAGGTTGATGAGAACGCCTCTAGGAGAGTTCAATTTGGGGCTAGCTGAAGGAAGCTGAGGGCCTTCTTTGTGATTCTCTTGTTGTCCTGGGAAGTGGAGGGGGTGTGTCCAAGTGAACTCGAGGGGTTCAAGACTTGGAAAGGCAGCTTGTGGAGAAGGGACAGAGTGCTCGAAGCACCTTGGGGCGTGGGAAAGGGAAGGCAGAAGGCTAAGAAAAGGTTACGGTGCGGTCAGATTTCCAGGAGGCCAAGGTCTGGGCTCTGGGACCCGAAAACTGAGCCATCAGCCCCAAAATGGAGCACTGTGGTTGTGGACATTCTCAGGAAGTCCCCTTCCTTTTTGTAAGTAGTGGTGGCTTGATATTGGGTTAGGAGGAGGGGGTCTTGCCAGGCAACCTTCACCCTGGTTGATTCTGCTCTCTGAAGCTGGGCACTTGGCATCTCCCCGTGATGGCAGTCATGGAGCCTGTTCCAGATCGGGATGTGCAGTGTTGGCACGAGAACCGAGTGGTTGGGGCGCCTGGCCAGCCTCTTCCCTCCCGTCCTGTCCCTGTGTAGCCGCCTGCCTTTCCTCATACCCCAGGATGTCATGCTGTTCTTCTGAGGAGGAATCTTGATGTGGCCTCTGCAGACATTGCCCAGCTGTGGCATTTAGTGCCCAGCGCTCTGTTTCTGAGAGGTGGCTCTTATTTGAGAGACTTAGGGCCTCTTTTCAGAGAGCTGATTCTTAATGTCTCCAACTTGATGTGTTCTTAATGCCGTTGACTGGTTCTGGTGTGTCTTCCCGTTGAATGTGCTGGCGGCGGGGTCCCTCACTTCAGAGCTCTGACCGAGGGGGATATTTAGGTTGGGCTTTTTAGGATGGCTGAACGTCTTATAGAGTTTCCATTTTGAAAGGGCAAGCAGGACTTGAAAACATTTCAGTTCACAACATGTTTTTGAAAAGTTCGTATTTGGGGTAAGCCAAGATGGTGCCAAGTACTCTTTGGAAACATTTTCTCTTCTGAACATGCTGCTTGTTGTCCTGGTGCAGAGATGGTTCCTTTGACACAATACCTCCATCCTTTAACTTTTTTTTTTTTTTTTGAGTTGGAGTCTCACTCCGTCGCCCGGACTGGAGTGCGGTGGCCGCTCCTGGTCACTGCAGCCTCGACCTGCTGGGCTCCGATGATCCTTCCGCCTCAGCCTTCCAAGTTGCTGGAACTACAGGCGCGCGCTACCACGCCTGGCAATTTTTTTTTGATTATTGTAGAGATGAGGTCTCGCCAAGTTGCCCAGGCGGGTCTCGAACCCGTGGGCTCAGGCAATCCACTCACCTCAGCCTCCCAAAGCGCTGGGATTATAGGCTGAGCCACCGAACCCAGCTTAATTTTTTGATTTATGGTAGAGATGAAGTCTCGCCAAGTTGCCCAGGCTGGTCTCAAATCCCTGGGCTCAGGCAATCCTCTTGCCTCAGCCTCCCAAAGTGCTAGTATTACAGGTGTGAGCCACCACTCATTCATCTTTATGATCATCTTCTATGGCCCAGTCACTGTTACTTTTATTCATTTTTATATATTAGTTAAGTTTGTTTTATTTGTTTGTTTGTTTAAGCTGTGTTTCAGTCTGTCACCTAGGCTGGAGTACAGTGGCATGATCATGGTTTACTGCAGCCTCAACCTCCTGGGCTCAGGCTAATGCTATGACAGATTTTGTTCAAGATGCTGTGGAAGTATAGAGTTGATTTTGGACTGAGGTCTTAAAGGCCACACTAAAGATTTTAGAGTTTGCTCTAAATTATGAGAAGCCCTGAAGTTTTTCATGAAGGGAAATGACATGATCAAATTTGCACCTCAGAAAGATACTGACAGCAGTTTGAAGAGCAGGGAAGAGACAGAAGGCAGCAAAAGTTCTTTTGCTAATAATCCAGTTTTCTATAACATGAACTACAGACTACGACAAGATTATAATAAAAAGAAACTAAAATGTTTCAAAAAATTATATTCTACATATGCAGAACCTAGGAAATAAATAGACCTCAGACACTCAGTCTACCTTCAATGAATGATACAGCCAGGCAAATAAATAAGTTGTCATCTGCAGCTTGTTTGGCCCTCCCTAATCCCCCCAAACTTGTTAGAGGTATTCTGGATATATACAAGTGTGAGTGGGAAAATGAAAGGGTAACTACTACCAGGATATTTATAAATGGAGTAGGACTGCAAAGTATTATTTTACCACATACAATGGAAAAAGCAGATATTCAAACTGTTTTGTAGGAAAACTCTGTTAAGGTTAAGAACCTGAGAATGTACATGTTAGTCAAGTTTTCAAAGGCAAATCAACAAAGCGTTTCAATGAGTCATCAAGGTCATACCTTCTTCCAAGGACATATAATCTGATTGGGATGTTTCCATCTTGTACCTGTAAGAAAGCCTTTCTTGCTATTAGGTTAAGGAATGACTCCACTTTTCTAATCTAAGACACAAAGCTACTATAGTACATACCAAACTCAAAATCTTAAAAACGTTATAACTTCAGGGTATTTGTGAAACTTTCATAATTTGCTAAACAGAAAACTATGTCATCTAGGAAGAGGTATAATTTAAAGAAGGTTTACTTTTTCTTCCTTTTCATTGTTTTGACAACTTTATGTCTACAAAGATAAAAACTATTTCAATGCTAGTACAAATATAACTTAGCCTTAAAGAAATTTTTGTCAAGACATCATAATAGTGAAGGCATTTTATTTCCAACTAAATTTTTTCTATCAAAAGTGAAAAACGAACAGGTGTCTAGTTTTAGAGCACAATAATGGTGTGCTATGCATATGCCTATTATGTATGTGTTTTAGCATAACAACAAATTACCAATTTCATTCATACTATAAGCTCTAAAATCAAGAGATTGTTTTCAGAGGACCGCATTTAAGTCTTTATGTTATGCTAATCATAAGTCCTAATAAAATGGGCCCTATGTTAAATAGATCTGATGAATCAGAGGTAGTAAAATGGTAGCCCAAAGGATGAATGTGGCCCACAGAGAGGTCTTCATGGGCCTGAATAATCCGTATATGTTTAACAGAATCAGGTGTTGATGTTTAAAAATTGGAAGACTTCATATGAAATTCAGTTTTTCACCTTCTCTTGAAAATCCTGAAGATTTAGTAACACTGGATCCAAACTGTAGCTCAAACAAAGTAACTTCTGTCTGATTTCCAATTTGCTGCTGTGCCCAGTCAGCTCCCTGCAATCATGTATGACCCCTACACAGATCCTGGAGGCATTGAGTTTGTGGCCCCATATATACAACTATATAAAGTTTGCTAATTATGAAGATAAAAATCAGAATTTATTTCCTAACATAATGCAGTTGGTCCATGTAGGTACTTACTGTTAAAATCATGAACACTAAATGCAAATGCACTGCTATGTTACAGAACATCGTGTTATGTTGTTTTGGTGCAGGAAAAAAGGAGCTATCAGAATCAGAGTCCCTTCCTTTAAGTTACCCTTGACAGCATGAAATAATTGAATTCCATTAAATTCAAGTAATAAGAAAAAATTTAGGACACTATGGTTGCACAAGGATAATTTTTTCACTTATATAGATATATATTAATATTAATAATATAAATACTCTAATTCTTAAATTATATGATTGTAATGGAAATGGCTTTTTTGAGAGCCATCAAACACCTTTTGAAAATGATCTTTCCTTACAGCTTTCTTTTTCAACCCTTATTGCAACCATACTGCTTTGCTCATGGGCATATCTTTTTATAAGAAATCAAGATATGTCACTCTTAATATTTTATTATTAGAAAGGCGAGATGTTTATATTTAGTAAAAGTATGACTTTGGGCTGGGCACAATGGCTCACACCTGTAATCCCAGGACTTTGGATGGCTGAGGCAGTAGGACTGCCTGAGGCCAGGAGTTTGAGGTCAGCCTGAACAACATAGTGAGATCCTGTTTTTAACTTAAAAGAAACAACAACAAAAAGTGTGACTTTGTTCTGGTCAGAACACCTGCTTGCTCTGAGACCTACAGTGCTCTGGCTTTTCCTGATTGCTACTCTTCCTTCTCAGAAGATGCTTTGTCTATGCTCTCCCTTCAGGATACTATAGGCCTTTTGATGACAGGGGTTAATTTTACAAGTGAGTAATGAAAATAAAATAAAAAACAGGCCAGGCGCAGTGACTCATCACCTATAATCCCATCACTTTGGGAGGCCGAGGTAAGAGGATTGCCTGAGCCCACGGGTTCAAGACCAGCCTGGGCAACTTGGCAAGACCTTATCTCTACAATAAAAAATAAAAAAAAAAATTAGCCGGGTTTGATGGCACATGCCTGTAGTTCCAGCTACTTGGAACTGAGGCAGGTGGCCGTGAGCATGCCACTGCACTCCAGCCTGGGTGACAGAGTGAGACTCCAACTCAAAAAATAAAAAACTAAAAAAAAAAAAAGTAACTAATGTTCTCATATTACTCACTTGTAAAATTATTTAAATGGTCTTGTTTATAAGTAAGTAAGCTGTTCATGTAAAAAGCTGCTTTTTGTTGGCAACGCTTTAGTACCAACTTTCTGTTTCTCACATTGAAGAGAACAGAGACACTGCCAGAGTCATAGGAAGATGCTTGTTTATTCTTAAAGTATACATTTTACTTGAAGATGAGCTATTTACATTTTTCTCTAATAAAGATATATTATGAAGTATAATGCAAAATTCACATGAACTTAAGATAAAACATAGATTTTAGCTGAAATATTCACTGCTCAAGAGCACCAACAAGGACCCCCTTCTACCCACGGATAAGGATGCACCTGACATGGAACAGCTTTTGTAGCCTCTAATCCCAAATCATTTTCTTAGCACCTAAGAAGGACTGTACTCTTTTCTGAAAGGTCCAAAGCCACAAAAAACAGACCTCCTTAGTTTCGGTCAAGTTTAAACTTACCCAAGAGTTGGGGAGTTGAGGCCACCATGGCTGCCAGCGTGCAGCTACAGTTACAGTCTGCCTAAAGTTATAGTCCAGTCCCACAGCCCATGCTGGATGCCCTGCACCACCTCAACATCCTGACTGCCTCCGTAGGGACCTACTACCTAGACCAAAAAAACTTGAGGCCTGGAACTCCTTGACATTGATGGGGAAACTAGAGCTTGAGCACTGCCTCAATTCCTCTGTGGCAAACCTATCTGTGCATGGAAAATTTAGCATCATTCTGCCAATCTGTACACTGAAGAGGATCACAATCATCTTCCAAAACAATACAGACTGCCTGCCTTTGAAAAATCCAGATTGTGGAACTCAAGAGACTGTCAAATGGGAATTGGCAAGGCCGCAAGGGTAGAAGCCAGAAGTCATGGGGCTACTTGGCCATCCTTGTCCCTTTGGGCAGTATGTTATCTGAGTCCTGGAGACCAGCCCTGAAGCTGCTGCTTTATCTGAGGAGTGGATAGATACATGATGTCATGTCATAATTCACTCAGATGCTAAATAGGAATTTAAGCATGAGAGGTGTTCCAGAGGCCTTGTACTATGAATTTCTTTTATTTGATTAAAGTGGTTTAAACAGTAAACTTGGCATTTATTGAGAACATTCTCCCAAATGGTGGCATTTGAGGTACAAGTCTGCTAAGACTGGTGGTGCTATTTAGAAGTTTCAAGTAATCCAAGTGTAGGTTTAATTTCCTGAAGCTGGAATGGGTCAAAATAAAAACTGTAATGCCACAGGCCAAGCAATGTCAATTCTCAATCTGTGGAACTGATGAAGCTCCCAAATTGCCTTCCAGAGAAATGAGAGCACATTCTTTTTTATCTAGTGGTGATATATCTCTTTCCCAACAGACAGAACTGTAGTAGGTCTCCAAGTTAAGGAATATTGAAAAATAAATCTCAGTCATCTTTTTTAGCACCAAGGAGGGAAAATTCAAATAGAATTTTTATAATTGCAAATTTTACATTTATGAAAGCCTTATTCAATCAACTGCAACTTCCACCAAAAAAAATGACTCCAAGATAGGGATAAAAATAATAGCTAACCTTTTTATTAGTGCTTGCTAGGTGCCATGCACTATGCTAACTGCAATATATTCACTAAGCATTATATTTAATTATTAAATTAACCTCTTTTCTTAGGTATTTTCTTTACTCCATTTTACATACATGGGATGTGTAATCTCTGTTAATACTGCCTTCTTTCACACCAAAATGCCACTTTATATTAGTGATTTACCAATTTGAGTCACAATTTTTAGTACAACCTCAGAACACTTTTTAAAAAGTGAATACCCATTAAAAAATGTAAAAGCAGTAGAAAAAAATTTCTTCTAACAAAGGAAAATAAATAGCATCATTAAAATTATTATCCTTACATAATGACTTTATATAATTAAGCTTTACATAATGGATTCAAAAGACTGGTCAGGTTCCATGACATCTAAAATAAACTGCAAAAAAATCTGCTGGCCACAGACCAAATAACTATATTATATTATCAGCAAAAATGCTAAAATAGGACATGTGCCACAGGCAAATAGAACCATGCAGTCCTTTCCAATTCCTTTTTCAATCACTGACAAAGCCAAATAGAAGCTAATGCTATAAAAACCTGTACAAAGTTAATTTAACCAAATGTAATCTGTCTTTACGATCTCTAAGCTATGCCCTGCAGGTAAGCCTCAGCCAATTTCTCTTCAAATACTTTGGGGAACTTTAAAAATTTATTATAGTCCTGTAAAACACAAAACTATGTGCTAAGGATCTAAACTGAACCATTTAGAAAGCATTACTCATATCATTCACATCATAATTTGCTAACCTTGAAGACAGTTTTTAAAATTCCATTATTTTCTTCCTTAAATAAGTGCTTAAATATTTATTTGATGATTAATAATTTTTGTGAAGCATTAACAAGTTTATGACCAAGAATCAAGCCTGGGTCCCCAAACTGCTTATAGGAGCCTAAGCAGACTGGAAATGTAACACTATAGGAAGAACCAGAGATTGTCTGTCCCATCTAAGGCATTAAAAAAATCAGTCAGAAAACAAAAACATAGTGTGGGCTGCCTGACACTTGTCTGTGGGTAGCTAATGGGCCACAGGTTTGTAACTCCCAAATGAAAGCTCAGAACCAGAGTCTGAAGCTGTTTTCCTAATATAGTTGCTTCCTGTCACAAAGAGTTTACGTAATAAACTCTTTATAGGTTTGGATTAGTGTGAAGTAATTTACACATAGGTGATACCACTCACCTGGAGAGTCCTTGTCACATATCTACATGTCCTGGGTGGAAATTAACTATAACATATAAATAATTGGGTTATTTTTAAATGTTTTTTGTCTTATAAGACCATAGATAATTGTTTTAGCTACATAAAAATGAAATACCACTACTGAAGTGGCACTTTACCTGCTTAAGAAATCGGTCAGATGCGTTGCTGTGCTTGGCTAATACACTTGGCAGAGCAGGATTAGCATATTCAAATTGAGGATTGTAGGTATAGTCAGATTTGAAGAATCTCAGTTTTTCTTTCTCTAAATTGGTGGGCTTTATAGCAGTCAATATACAAAATTTCTTTCCAGAAAAGTCATCTCCTTTTTCAAAGCTTCTAGACAGCTGAGGCTGTGGCTGTGGTTGTGATTTTGGCTTTGGCAGAGTGGAGAAATGGCACCGCTTGACCTTGCTTTTGGGTTTAGGCGGCAGTACTATGCTGTTCCCTGTAACAGAGATATCATGTGTAAACTTTACAGGACTTGACACTGAACTAGTGACAAAAAGAGCAGGCTGCCTCTCCAGGCAGTACCAAGTACCACTGCCCATCACAGGCACCGGGGCTTTTATCCTGCGAGAATCTTTACTACGAGAAGAGCTAGGAGATTTGTTGGGTTTTCTACATCTTTTGGAGTAGGTGGAGGAAGACTGCTTTTGTGAATGATGCTTTTTCTCCTCCTTGCTCTGTAGTAAGACATTGTAACTACTGGTTCCAGTTGTGAAAATGTCCTTTAGTATTCCCGGGGATAAATGTGAAATGCTTCTTTTGCTGTCAATGATCAATGAATCTTCTGCATTTAGAACAGACTTCTTAGCAAGTTCTTGTTCAGGCCAGTGAAGCTTTTCTGTGTTTAATAAACAAAAATCAAAACAAAAGAAATAACAAATATACCAGATGAAGCAAATTGTTTATTATATGAAAAGTATTCTGAAAGTTCTTTAAACATTATAATTTTGCAACAATCCTTTGGAAAAGATGTTTTCCAAATGTTAAAAATTAAAAGGTCATGCTAGATACTTTCACTTCTTTATAAGTTAAATAATCTATAAAAATCCTCAGATTTAAAGCATTTAGACGATCAAAGTCTAGTATACATAGATGTGAGATAATACACATAAATAATCTGAATACTCAACTCTACTAAGGAATGTACATTTCACAGAAAGGATTCATTTTAAATAACTATTTTTAATAATAAAGTAAAATCCAAGGTATTTTAAAAGCCAATATAATCTTGATATTTGCAACTATACATAAAGGTAGCCATCAGTAAAAGAAGGACAACAAAGCCTTATTTACCTTAAAACCATTTTTAAGATTTAAACAGGTGATATGTGCACATTCAAACATGTTTTAGTAGTGTCACTCAGTATTAATAACTGGTTGATTGTCTTCATAATCCTAAACTACAGGTTGAGGTTAAAGAAAAACAAGCTTTTGCTGGGCGCAATGGTTCACACCTATAATCCCAGCACTCTGGGAGGCAGAGGTGAGAGGATTGCCTGAGACCAGGGGTTCGAGACCAGCCTGGAAGGCTGAGGCAGAAGGATCACCTGAGCTCAGCAGGTCGAGGCTGCGGTGGCCATGAGCATGCCACTGCGCTCTAGCCTGGGTGACGGAGTGAAAATCTGACTCAAAAAAAAAAAGAAAGAAAAAAAAAGAAAAACAATTTTTTTTGGAAAGTTAGAAAACAAATTTTTATGAGACTTTAACATTGAAGTTTTTAAAAAGATTTTTAAAATTACTCTTACAAAGGTATCAGTATATCAAATGGCAAGTTAAGGAGAAGGCAGTTCTTTTTAGACCACACAAGTGCTTTAAACAGGTAAGAATTACTGGATATAACTGTTGTTCATGTACTGCTTTAAAACTGTGTTCATTTGCACTTTTTCATTCAATAAATAAGTAGAATACTATTAATTAGGCACATGGCTCTGGTAAACATCTGTATAAATACATTGTTCTTGCTTATAATGGGCTTCAAATCTGGCTCTGAAGAAAGAGCATCCCTATGAAGATTTGAATGATAGATAATACAATGTGTTACGATGAAATGTGAAAAACAAAAGATGTAAATAATAATCTGGAATTCAAAGAAGGAAGAGAGCAATGTAAAGAGAAGTAGATGAAATTTCAGGTACAGCCTTAAGAGCTTCCAGACTCAATTCTAAACTGACAAAGAATTTGTCTTAAACACAGCTTAACTGAATAAGACTCAGCTCAAGTCCTGTCAATAAATGTTCACTGAATAAATAAATGAATGAATGAGTAAATGACCCTAAACATGCCATCCTCTAACCATTCTGGATAAACAGGTAATTATAATTCTGGGACCATTCTGTATTTCTATGAGATTACTACAGAGACAGAAATATAACAGGAAAGACCCTAAAGCAGTGGTTCTCAACTGAGGGCAATTTTATCCTCCAGGGTAAAATTTGGCAATGTCTAGAGGCATTTTGATTATCACAACAGGGGAGGGGCCACTGGCATCTAGGGAGTAATGGCCAGAGATGCTGCTAAACATCTTTCAATGCACAGGACAATTTCCTACAACAAAAAAATATTTATTCCAAAATGTTGATAATGTCCAGTTGGAGAAACCCTGTACTAAATGTTAGAGTTTTTCTGTTTGTTTATTAGTTTTTTTTTTTTTTTTTTAGTTGGAATCTCATTCTGTCACCCAGGATAGCAGCGGCATGCTCACAGACACCGCAGCCTCGACCTGCTGGGCTCAGGTGGTCCTTCTGCCTCAGCCTTCCAAATAGCTGGAACTACAGGCATGTACCACGATGCCCAGCTAATTTTTTGATTTATTGCAGGGACGAGGTCTTACCAAGTTGCCCAGGCTGGTCTCGCACCCCTGGACTCAGGCAATCCTCTTGTCTCAGTCTCCCAAAGTGCTGGGATTACAGACTTGAGCCACCACACCCGGCCTTAAATGTTAGTTTTTAAAGGTCAGAAGTCATAGAGTTTAAGGTGAAGAATCAGTATCAGGTCAAAAGTAGATAATAAAACAATCCAAATATGTAAGTACCTAAAAGTCCTTTTTTTTTTTTTTTTTTAAAGAGACTAGGTCTCACTATGTTGTTCAGGCTGGTCTTCAACTACTCTTGGCCTCAAATGATCCTCCTGCCTCGGTCTCCCAAAGTGCTAAGATTATAGGCGTGAGCC
Organism: Tarsius wallacei; assembly: GCA_963574415.1. NCBI lineage: Eukaryota > Metazoa > Chordata > Mammalia > Primates > Tarsiidae > Tarsius > Tarsius wallacei. Next base: position 38,715 of record CAUYQG010041142.1, on the reverse strand, counting down.
ACCATACTTGGCTAAAAGCCCTTTTACTTACATTTTTCTAGGCCAGCATGTGAAATCTGAATTCCAATGTCTAAAAGATAAAATAAAATTATGAACTTGCAGAGGCTAAATGTACAAGTTTAGAGGTAGGAGCTAGATTGTACAGGATCATGTCGAAGATAAATTGTACAAATTAGCCATTCAATAAATGTTAAAGGCTCAACAAGCCAAAACTAAGAGGGCAAATAAACAAAACTTTCATCACAGGCCGGTAGTCTAAAAGACTTAAGCATTGCCAACTGATAGCCCAAACTGGGCAGGATAGACAAACAGGCTTAGAACACCACGACGCAGGCTGTAGTAGCCCAAATGTCTAAGAACAACGTCAGTTCCCCTAAAAAGATAAAATTTAGGAGACAAGAGGTGATAATGAAAGACTGAAATGGACACTAAGAGGGAAAGAGCAAGAGAACTGAGATAAGAACAAAGGTATCATAAGCCTAGAGAAGTAGGATAGTGACTAGGTGTAGCCAGAAAGGTAAAGGGAGGTAATCAGGTTTTTTTCTCATTTGATCCTCATATTAAAAAGAGAAAAAGTTACATCAAATTAAAATCAATGAATAAGACTACTTTGAATAATTGCATTTTCATTGTGCATTACATGCATGCTGTGTTGATTTTTAAAAGTGAATATTCAATGTAAAAATGCTCTTTTGATTCTGAAGACTTTGTAACTTTATGACCAAAGAACTGAGCTCAGAGTTATTTTGTTATAAAGCATCAGTTACCTCCAAATGCATAATTTTGTCCCATATCAAAAAGCCTAGACATTTCAGGATACTAAAAAAAAATCCTAAACCACCTGCCAAAACACTCAAGGAGTGGAGGATGGCAGAGGGGTGACAGTGTGTGCCTGACAGAACCCCTCTCCCCAGGAATTGTAACATTTCAGTTCACTTGCTAATTATCTCCTGAGAGCTTAGTATCAGTCCTTTTGAAGCCCCATCTGCTGCTGAATAAAGTTTGGGAATGTTAATGGTATATCTATTTTACAAATGCCAATCCTGCCAAATGTTGGATATCCCATGAAGTTCATAACAGTGGGGCATGTGGTTCTTCATGCAACTCATACAGGATGGATATAAATTAATTTCTGAATCACACATATTAATTGTATTTCAGTTGCATTAAAAGATGTTATAGAACCTAAAAGACCGTTTCTGTAATTTTAAATACTATTACTTACTTAATGAAAAAAAGACTTTTGAACTTGCATAAGCACATAATAAGAGGCTGATAAGATTCAGTTGTCTATACAATTTATTAAAGAATATCTCATTCCCTGACTCTTTTTTCCTGAAAAATTAATTGAAGCATAAGCAGATTTTGGAGGAAGTGTAACTCATATTTCCCCTCCAAAAAGCAATAAGGTAATTAAAAATCATCACTTTCTGCCAGGCGCAGTGGCTCACTCCTGTAATCCCAGCACTTTGGGAGGTGGCGGCGAGAGGACTGCCCGAGCCCACGGGTCCAAGATCAGCCTGGGCAACATAGTGAGAACTCATCTTTACAACAAATAAAAAAAAATTAGTCAGGTGTCATGGAATGCACCTGTGGTTCCAGCTACTTGGAAGGCTGAGGCAGAAGGATTGCTTGAGCCAGCAGGTCAAGGCTGCAGTGGCCATGAGGGTGCCACTGCATTCCAGCCTGGACAACAGAGTAAGACTCCAACTCAAAAAAAAAAAAAGAAAAAATCATCACTTTCTCAAGTTAAAAGTAGTCACTAATAACGTAACACTTTAGCCATCAGCAGTATGTTTTACTATAATATTGGAGTAAATGAAAACAATTTGTTGTTAAAAGAAAAGCATGCATCCCAACCTAATTACCTATACAATACTGAGGAAAAAAGGGTAAATCATATTACTACATAAAAATTGATACTCAGTATATTCACAAATAGGTGAATACACTGAAATTACCCACACAATGAAAGTTTAAAATGTATCTAGAACAGGAGAAAAGGATACCAGGATTCCTGGCTTCTATTCCCAACTCTTTCAATAACCTCTCTGTAATATTAGCCTAATCATTAAACCCATCAGTACTTCCCGTTCCAAGAGAATTGGGGAGAAGGGAGACACTGCTCCCTAAACTTAGTGTTTCAAACTCTGAATAGGTGAGGTTTCACTTTAATTATAAGGTCGCTGGCTGAAAGGAAGCTCATTGGAAACAAATATAACCGATTTTGGTCTATAAAATGGCAGTTTCATATGGTTCAATAATACTTATGAAACCTGAGAATCTGGGATAATTTTACATCACAAAACAATAGGTTACTTGATTACAAACAGAAGAAAGGGCAAAACAAAAAAAAAAATCCCAAACAAGATAAAATCTTTAATTTTGTAGAGTATTTCATCACTTAAAACACAAATGAAGCCAGGTGCAGTAACACATGCCTGTAGTCCCAGCTACTCAGGAAGCTGAGACAGGAAGATCACATGGGCCCAGGAGTCCAGCCTGGGCAATATAGCAAGATATTGTTTCTATAAAACAAAATAAAACAAAATTCAAATAATATAATAGCTATCAATAGTAGAAAGGATGATAAATTGTACATTCATATGATGGATAGGTATACTGCAATTTTTAAAAAACAGAAACCGGGCTCGGTGGCTCAGCCTGTAATCCCTCGCCTAGGGAGGCTGAGGTGAGTGGATTGCCTGAGCCCGTGGGTTTGAGACCCACCTGGGCAACTTGGCGAGACCTCATCTCTACAATAAATCAAAAATTAGCTGGGCGTGGTAGCACGCGCCTGTAGTTCCAGCGACTTGGAAGGCTGAGGCGGAAGGATCGCCGGAGCCCAGCAGGTCGAGGCTGCGGTGGCCGGGAGCGGCCACTGCACTCCAGTCTGGGCGACAGAGTGAGACTCCAACTCAAAAAAAAAACAAAAAAAAAAAACAGAGGTTGTAAGCAACAATATGAATGAATTTCAGACAATATTGAGCAAATAAAGACAAATCAAAAGATTATATACTGAATAATTCCATCTACATTAGTTCAGAAACAATAAAACGAATTTACGATATTAGAAGTCAGAATAGGCCAGGCACGGTGGATCACGCCTATAATCCAGTACTTTGGGAGGCTAAGGTAAGAGGATTGCCTGAGCCCACAGGTTCGAGACCAGCCTGGGCAACTTGGTGAGACCCCCATCTCTACAATAAATCAAAAAAATTTGCCAGGCGTGGTGGTATGTGCCTGTAGTTCCAGCTAGTTGGAAGGCTTAGATGAAAGGATCGCCTGAGCCCAGCAGGTCAAGGCTGAGGTAGTTGTAAGCGTGCCACTGTATTCCAGCCTGGGCAGCAGAGTGAAAGACTCCAACTCCAAAAAGAAAAAAAAGAAGTCAGAATAGTGGTTATCTTTGAGGGGAGAGTCAAAGATACTTCTGGGAGGAAGTACCAGGAAGCCTACCAGATACTAGAAATGTTCCATAGCTTGTTTGGGGCAATGTATGTACAATATCTTTGGTCGCATGCTTAAGACTTGTATACTTTTATATAAATTACACTTTGTTTAGATGGTATAAAAAAAAGTATCTTTAAAAAACATATTTACTACCAAATTTGCCAGGCGCAGTAGATCATGCCTGTAATCCCAGCACTTTGGGAGGCAGAGGTGAGAGGACTGCCTGAGCCCAGGGATTCGAGACCAACCTGGGCAACTTGATGAGACTTTGTCTCTACAATAAATCAAGAAAAATTAGCTGGGTGTGGTGGCACAGTTACTTGGAAGGCTGAGGCAGAAGGATCGCCTGAGCCCAGTAGGTTGAGGCTGTGGTGGTTGTGAGTGTGCCACTACACTCCAGTCTGGGTGACAGAGTGAGACTCCGACATAAAAAACAAACAAACATATTTATTACCTAATTTGTCTGCACTGTAACAGATAATCTAATAACTACAGTATCTCTAAATTCAATGGCACCCAATGTGGTTTATCAACTGTAAGAAAAAGTGATTAAAGGCACTGCTAATGTCATTCAGGAACATAGAAACTTGGTTGCACTTTGGGATTCTTAAGACATTTCACAGTCCGGGTTAAGAAGCATTTCAGTGTTACTCTATTAGTAACTTATAATGTGACATCATTGTTTTGAGGTCAAAAACCAATGTGTATGTGTTGTCTTTACAGTTAGAGGTATTCTAGACACACTCGATGATGATGGTTGTTAAGAGTGAACAATATACACCATCTAACACAATAATAAATATGTCAGAAACAAACTTTTCCTTGGCTTTCTACTTGGAATAAAGGCAAAACTCCTAACTATGGTCAGTAAGGTCAATCATGGTCAGAGCCCTCTGCCTCTGCAGCCTCATTTCACACAATGTTCCCCTTCAGTTTCTCTACTCCAGCCTCCTGAAACCTTGCCAATCTCTCATACTCATCATCGTTCATGCTCCAAACACACCTCATGCTCCAAACATAGCCTGTGTCAGAGTGATACTCCTACTCAAAAAACAAAAACAAAAACAAAAACCCAAGATTTTTGTTTGCAGTACTTTTAAACATTCATCTTTGTTAAAAGGCACTGAATTTCCAGATAACTCATTAATTACTTCTTATATTACATATAAAATAAAGCCAGTGGAAATCATAAATGAATATAATCTTTTATTATATGGCTTTGGACAGTTATTTTACTCAATGAATGTGCTAGATGTCTGAGCAAACTATCAGATAATGTAACATTGATAATAAATTAGATCTTTTTTTTTTGAGTCAGGGTCTCACTCCATTGCCCAGGGTAGAGGGCAGTGGTGTAATCATGGCTCACCACAGCCTTAAACTCCTGGGCTCAAGAGATCTTCCCACCTCAGCCTCCCAAGTAGCTGGGACTACAAAGGCACACCACCATACTCAGCTAAGTTGTTTTATTTATTTTATTTTATTTTATTTTATTTTTTGAGTTGGAGTCTCACATTGTCCCCCAGGCCGCTTCTGGCCACCGCAGCCTCGACCTGCTGGGCTCTGGCGATCCTTCCGCCTCAACCTTCCGAGTTGCTGGAATTACAGGTGCGCGCTACCACACCCGGCTAATTTTTTTGATTTATTGTAGAGATGAGGTCTCGCCAAGTTGCCCAGGCGGGTCTCGAACCCGCGGGCTTAGGCAATCCACTCACCTCAGCCTCCCAAAGGCGCAGGATTACAGGCTGAGCCACCGAGCCCGGCTTGTTTTATTTTTTGTAGAGGTGGGGTCTTGTTGTCCAGACTGGTCTGGAACTCCCAGCCTCAAATGATCCTCTCATCTTGGATTCCCAAATGCAGGGATTACAGGCATAAGCCACCACACCCAGCCTTTAAATGAGATCCTGATGTTAAATTTTGTGGCTCAAATCAGTGTACAATCATTGTAACCTTATGCTGATTTTTCTAGTAGTTGAAAACATAAGCTTTGGAATGGAACTTGTCTGGTTTGAATCTTGTCTCTGTTTATTAGTAGCTGTGACCCTGACCAAGTTACATAATTTCCTTGTGCTATGGTTTCCTTGTCTGTAAAATGGGATAATAATACATACAAACCTCAAAATATTGGTATAGGGATTTTAAAAGCTAATATATGTGAAGTGATGAGAACAGTGCTGGCCTATAGTAAACAGTCTTTGTTAACTATCATTACTATTATATTCAATATTATATTAAGCACCCATAGAAATATCCCATGGAAAAATGTAAATGGAGAAATATTTAGATCATTAAATTTGGATTTCCAAGGTAAATTTAATATTAATATAAAGTAATAAATATACATTTTAGAATCAACATTTTGTGACCTTAGTATAATAAACTTTCTTTTTTAAAAGGCTATAAGAAATAAAAGAAACTTTTTCTGGTTTTATTCAATTTGCAGACAGCATGTATAGCATAGCATATACATATTTTTCTTATTTCATTTTACTCCTCCAGCAGTTCCACCAGGATGTTACATTTAAATTATGGTTAAATCATGACTAGTAAGACAAAAGTAAGAAATTATGTTGGAATTGATTTTAGAAACAATTGCTTTAGTCCTGAAATATAAAACAACCAGTTTGTTCTATATTTATAGTTATTTTAGAGCTGGAAAAAATGAACACATTTCCAACAGTACTCAGTACAATTAACTTTTTCTGCTAACCAGAAAGAAGATGATGGGCATCTGGAGACATGTTCAGTGAGGCAACAACCAGGGAAGAGGAAGGCATGTTTTCAGCTAAACTCTCTTCTTGAAGCTTCTGGCTGTCCAAGTTGGGTTTTCTGATATTTTAGTGAAATGCTGGGCACAGGGTTCTATATTATTTCAATTAGTTACGTACTATATCAAAGAAAGGGAGACGCTATTTTGAAAAATGACCCAGTTATTGTTTAAAGAACTGTAAATTAGAGGCTTGAATGATCTCAAATGGGTAGTGGAACTTCACTGTGCTATAGAAATTCACTGCCAAATTATCTGTCTCAGGGTATGCAACACACAGAGTTGGACTGATAACTGTACTGCCACTAAATTATGGAAAGGGAATTGAGGCAAGAGGAGTGTTATAAACTCTCTCTCCTCAATCTTTATAAAATTCTGTATAAACTATCTCTCCTCAAGCTTCCAATTCTGCATATTGAAATATCAGGAGACCCACTTTGTATAGCTGGCTAGTTGATAAGAATATCCACTTTCTAACACTAATATTATTTTAACTGTATCCTCTCTCTACAATTATTGTTGTGTTTTAGAGATATGATTTTAATCTTTGTGATTTCTAAATTTAATAATGTACACTGAGCCAGGCTCGGTGGCTCAGCCTGTAATCCCGTGCCTTGGGAGGCTGAGGTGAGTGGATTGCCTAAGCCCGCGGGTTCGAGACCCGCCTGGGCAACTTGGCGAGACCTCATCTCTACAATAAATCAAAAATTAGCTGGGCGTGGTAGCGCGTGCCTGTAGTTCCAGCTACTCGGAAGGCTGAGGCGGAAGGATCGCCGGAGCCCAGCAGGTCGAGGCTGCGGGGGCCAGGAGCGGCCACTGCACTCCAGTCTGGGCGACAGAGTGAGACTCCAACTCAAAAAAAAAAAACAAAACGTACTGGAACCATACTTATTAAAGTTGCGTTCTTGCTGTAAAATAAAGAAGGTAAAAATTACATATACAGTCGACCCTTGAACATCACAGATTTGAACTGTGCAGGTCCAATTATACAGATATATGTCTGTCTGTCTCTCTCTCTCTCTCTCTCTCTCTTCCTCTTCCTCTCTCTCTCTCTCTCTCTCTCTCTCTCTCTCTCTCTCTCTCTCTCGCTCTCGCTCTCGCTCTCGCTTTCTCTCGCTCTCTCCCTTTCTCCCTCCCTCCCTCTCTTTCTTTTTTAACACTGGGCCCTACTTTGTTGCCCAGGCAGTGGCATGATCATGACTCACTGCAACCTTGATCTCCTGAGTTCAAGAAATCCTTCTGGCTTCCAAGGTAATTAGGGCTACAGGCACATGTCATCACGCCCTGTTAATTTTTTTTTTCTTTTTAAAAGAATATTTTGTAGAAAGGAGGTCTCACTGTGTTGCCCTGAACTCCTGACCTCAAGCAATCTTCCTGCCTTGGCCTTCCAAAGTGCTGGGATCACCATGCCTGCCCCCAATTTTTTTTGTAAGAAGTACACCTCATGTGCCTGCCTCTCTTGCCCCCTCTTCCACATCGCCCTCTTCCTCATTCCTCTGTGACCTCTGAGGCGGCAAGACCAAGCCTTCCTCTTCTGATTCCTCCTCAACCTACTGAACGTGAAGATGACAGTGATGAAGACCTTTATAATGGTCCACTTCCATGTGTTCTTTTTCTCAATACACTTTCTTTTACCTAGCTTACTCTATTATAAAAATATAGTATGCAATGCAGATAATGTCCAAAATATGTGTTAATCAACTGTTTGTGCTATTGGTCAAGCTTCCAATCAACAGTAGGCTATCAGTAAAGTCAGTATATGACTTCTGACCGCACAGGGTGTTGGTGTCCCAACCCCCATATCATTGAAGGGTCAACTGTATACAATTTAGGTTTATTGTCACCTTCTACTAATCACAGAAATATAAATCATAAAAAGACTAGGAGCTATTATTTCAAGTAGAAGTATAGCATTACAGTTGAGAATATATATGAAATTAAAAAGAAAGTGATTGGTTCTATTACATTTAATAATATATTAATATTATATATTAGATATAAATAATAATAACCCTAACCCTAGGTTATTATTATCATTGGTTTATTATTACTGATAGTGGATTTACTTAGATTTAATCCACTAAAATTTATTCATCTACCATGTGTCTGACTTTATTAGTTTGACAGAGTAATCACCAGAATACTATGTTGGTATTCTAATTTGGTCACTCTAAAATGGGTAAATATTGAAAAAAAGTAGAATACTTAGGGAATTATTTGGTTAGGCTTTACTCGTACTTTTATTTCTACAGTTGACTTTAATTACTGGGTGAAGGAGGACAAGGGAACGACCTTCAACATCGACCTATACGTTTATCAACGAATACCAAAGTGCTCACATTCATTTGTTTAACATTTCATATCAGGGACTCATCTTTAGTCTCTATTTCCCTTATTGAACTAAATCTAAAGAATTGCTTTAAGAAGTTGTTAGCCATTCCGATGAAAAGATCAACAAAACAAAACTTTAATTTGTATAATTGCTCATTATTTTTGCTGCTATAGACAGAAGCCTCCTTGGCTCTTTTAGCTCAGTTCTAAAACCACATTATGTATGTGAGTTCTCTTTTTCTAAATTAAAGGGTACAGGTGCCAAATGACATCTGAAAGTGAAGGAAACGACTTATGTTCATGCTTTCTGTCTGGCCACGTAAGACTTGCTTTGGGGCATGGAGACCGATATGACTAAGAGTGTTTCAACACCTTCACCGTCTTCATTCCTGATTCAGCTGTCTTCCCAAGGCAAACACTCCTTGTCTGGCAAATTTGTCTGCTATGTTGGTTAAGCCACATTTATAAAGCTGAGCTTTGATGCATTCTTTAAGCACCAGAGAAGAAAGTGAACTCCCTTCTAGTGAGAATTTGCTTTGTAGAAAGCACCATCTAAGTGACAGTATTAACCATTTAAGGCATTCTCTGGAAAAGGCATCTATTTATTCTACAATGCAATTCTAAATGTTTAGTATTTATTGTGTGCTGGTACTAAGTGCAACTGGGAGAATGTTTGTAAAAGGATGTGACTAGAGTCATACACCCAGGGTTTATGCCATAGTACCAGGTGATTATGTGAGGCAAATTTCTGTCGAAAATAGTGATTTAGTCAGTTTGGATTCCTGTTCTGTATTTATTAGCTGTATTACATTGCTTGAGAAATTTAACTTCTCTGAATCTCAATATTTTCATGTGCAAAGTGGATTAATGATATTTATTTCATGGGATTAACAGAGAAAATGTACTCAAAATATTTAGCCAAAAACTAAATATATAATAAGGACTCCATAAGTAATCAATTGCAATTAAAAATGAGTTCTATGTAATAACTAGGCTTTGATGACTAAAGACTCTTACTCTTTTTACGTTCTAAAGAACACGTAATATACAAACTGAGAAAAATGGGTGACCTTAAGACAGTGTGTGAATGGTTTGTCATTCTTTTGCTCAATGACTTTGATATGTACCATCGTTTGAAAAAAGTGTGCTGGGACTGCCTGTTATAGAGATATGTCCTAGAATCAAGCATCAGGAGGTCACAGTCTCATTTCCACATCATGGTAGTGTCTATGGGGTTAAACTTTTCCTCTGAAGTATCTTAACCATCAATTTCTTTTCTATGTTTTACATTTTCTGATTTCTTTACACACATTTATGTTTTCTTTTATTTCATGTTATTCTTTAACCTGAAGTCCTAGCATAGAGAAATTGGTATAACTTTCATGACTTTTGCTCAGTGTGATTACATGTATACAAGTGTGTCTAAATATAAAAAATATTGCATAGATTATCTGATACGATTGCATATATGATATGATTTCCATATATTGGCGAGGTTTTCATTTAAAAAATCTGAATTCTTGTTTAACTGTTATATGCACATGATTCTCCTTACATCTTGATCAGTAAAATTATTTATTATGGTTTGAACAGTTCAAGAAACTATCAGAAGTTTTTTTGTTTTTTTTTTAAGTTTTATAGCTGAAGTCTTCCTGTATTTTCCAAGATGATCTCAAATTCCTGGACTGAAGCAGTCCTCCTGCACTGGCCCTCCTCAAGTGCTGGGATTATAGGCATGAGCAGTGGCACCTGGCTGTTTTTTTCTTTTTGATAGAGCTGAAGTCTCATATCAGAAGCTTTTATTCCGTTGTAATTGTCTTGTTTCAGTGGCATTGAATACCTTTCCTTGAAATGTAGGTACTGTAATTAATGCTTACTCACTAATTGATTTATTAATTAATGTAGTTGTTGATTTAACATAAAAAGCATATTTACTTAAATACTTCAATCAGAAAAGAAAAAGAAGTAATGTTAGTAGTGCTTTGGCTGGGACAAGGTGGTTTACTTTGGTGAATACAAAGCAGATAGCAGTGACCAGACATAGAAAAGTTTTTGGAGCTCCAGAACTAGTGATGTTCTAGGGTGTGAAGAAGTGACATGTCCATATTGCTTTTTTCCATTGAATCTTTACCAGGAATAAGTGAAATGGGACCTCTATACAGAATACTATACTAGAAAAGCAGAGTATTTGTTTTTCGATGTGAAAAATTTAAGTATAACAACCCAAAGCAAACCTGTAATATATTTCTAATGTAAACCCTGCACTGTCATTTCACCTTGTGGTCTGAGGTTTGTCCAAAACAGAGTGGAGATATACTTGTCTTGCATTTATTTTCACAAGACCCAATCACTGGTCAGCACCTGAAGTCTGCAAAGAATATTGTCATCTTTAGATACACAATTAAGAGGCAGAGTTCAACCACATTCTAAATTAATTTCCCTGAAATTTTGAGGGCTTTGGGATTTAAGAAACTAAGTTAACAACGAAGTCCTTGAATTTTACAATGGTGTGGGTGCAAGAGGAAGACAGAGAAAGGAGACACAGGTACTCATCCTTAATTTTCAGGGAAAAGGCTATGGAGAAGGTTTTGAGTCATCTGCACTTTCCTGCTAGAAATGCATGCAGGCTGCAAGATCCAGGAACTACAATGTGGAAGGAAGTGAGATCAAGGAGGTTAGTCTTGGAGACCAACTGATCAGGGATGTCAGAACCAGTCTACTGTTTAAACACCCAACCAATCATGGAGAGAACGATGATCAGGTATTAACCAAATGGTTAACAGGTTTACAGGGATCTGCTGTGTGTCTATAAGAAATCAAGACTACGTGCTAGATCAGACCAAAGAACTTCCTCCACCAAAGACAGCGAGTGGTGTGCTGCATGGAAGGGCAGTAGCTGCCTTCACAGGTTATGGGGAAGAACAGTCTTCCCTAAGCTCCTCGCACAAAACCTCTGCTGGGCTTTTCCAAATCTATTTTTTGTTTTGCCATCAAGGAACAGCCCTCATGTCCAGAGCAGAAAAACAATAACGATAGCTTATCTTTCATGAGTTCTTATTACATGCGAATTTCTAAGCACTGTACATAAATTAACTAATTTAATCACCATGCTAAACATTACAAGATTGGATATGTTATTGCATTCATTATTTTAAATGGAAAACTTAAGGGCCAATAATAATTTGCCTAGCTAATAATGTTGATAAAAAGAGAAAGTGGAATTTAAACCAAAGTTGTCCAAATATACAGATATACTGGCCGGTTCTCTAGTCTAAACCACTACACTATACACCTTTGCAAAGAGCTTACTCAGAGTCCATGCAAACTAACAGTCATTTGGCTTTGCTCCAATCAACTTGCCTTGCCTCTCTGTCTGTCATTTGAGCCAAATTAATATCATCGCATATAATGCTAGATCCAATTATCTTACTTGCAACTAAATACCCTTCCATTGGGCAGTCTTCCCAAGATGGGCTAGTGTACTGACAAGCCTCTACTTCCTCCTGAATAGAAATGAGACCAAAAGGCTGGACAAGAAGCCATGCTTCTTCTTCCTTGTCCTTTTCTGATACTCACTCTGTACATCTTTCCCAGTATGGAACTCAATACAGGAGAAAAACTAGCTCTCAAAGTACTGCCGGTATTTTAGCTGGGAAAACGAATCTAGAGTTCTTTTACTAGATTATTGCAAACTTCTGATGCCTCAGATTTCTGAAGTTATTACAATTCAGCTATGAAAAAAATGTGTCTTCAAGAAACACACATTTTGACACACTCTCTGTATGCTTCTAGGCAGTAACTGTAGAATGTAGGTGGCCTTTAATAAAAAACGCGCTTGAGAAAGAATAATGCCAAGATGAGACGGAGTGAAAGAAAAGGTAGAAAGAGAAAGCAATTAAAGTTATGGAAATAGGGCAAGGCTATACAAGTTAAGTTATATTTAGAGATCCCTGTAAAGCCAATATTTTTTCTAAATCCTTCCCCACATAAGTTATATTTTATGTTGTTAAACCCGAGAAGATCTGTAACAAGTAGAATTAATGGTCTTATTCAGCTTACATTCCACTTTTTTCAACTTTGTAACTTATAGCTATAATCCTTAATTATCACTCAACGTATAAGTTATAATATTCATGTTAAACCAAACTGATAACAGTAATAAACTTTGTCAAGGAAAGCTCATTATTCAGACAACATTCAGTAACAGGTCAAAATGCAGTTTTTCCTTTGAAAAGGATGGATTAATGGACAGAGAGATTGATAAATATTCTTCCAATCGCATAAAGCTTTACATTTTATAGGCAGAAATGAAAATTAAAAATAAACATTAATTTTCATAAAACGTTTTCTAGTTAATCCTGATATTTTGCAACAAGTCCTCAAAGAATGCTTGATGTAAGTAAGACAAATTTATTTCTGAGAATTTTATTCCAATGCCTTTGAGTGGTTCAGAAAAAAAGAGCTGAAATGAACTACTTCTCCTCTCTGGTGTCTTATACAGCAAATTGATCAACATATATTTACAGAGAACCTATTTTATGCTAGCTATTTCAGACACTGGAGTGGCAAGAGAGAACAAAACAGATTTTAAAAATTTCGGGTCCTCATAGAGTTTACCAAAATATTAGAGCTTATTATAATTGTTGACTTCTAAAGGAAATTGCTTCAGGACCATCTTTTTAGGACATTAGAGAAAGAACAAGGCCCCCATCTGAACTCTCCATCGCTCGGATGCTTGATGATGATTGCCATCAATATCATTATATTTTTCAAAGCTAGAATTTGGAAACACACACGCTGAACTTGACTCTGCTTCTTGGAGCCCCGCCCCGCCACGAAAGAAGTGTTATTAAACTGTAACAGACATCAGGAAGAAAAGTTGTCATTCTCTTCTTTCCTTTCCTTTCCCAGGGCAACCCCTAAAATTTCCTCCTTTTCACCGACTTCCTGACTAGTCTCAATTTCACAGCTAGTAGTTAGCTATAAAAGAGAATGTTCTCATTTAGGGAACTTTACACAGAAGCCTGTGCTGTTTTGATACATTAAAGCCATCAAAGAAAGCAATGACCCTGTCCCAAGTCATCTTTTATCTAGCTCCCAAGGGTGATAGAGAATTAGATAGTAAAAATGTAAAGGAAGCCGGAACTCTTCCAAGCTCAAGTCCTTTTCTCTGATTTGAAGCTTTAGAGCTGATGACCAACGTTTTCATGACATGGTCACTTCAAACACAGGTACATTAGCTTATTGGTTTGCTGCTATAAATCACGATGGTGCATATTTCAACAAGATCTATCTTGGCTAAATAACCAGCAGAATCGTGAGTAGGAAGATTAAAGATTCTAAACGCTATTAAGCCTCATAATTCATCTACTTTCCACATTAGCATGAGGGAAAGTGTGAATGCCAAACTGAAAACCAGCTCCCTGTTAGAGGGGAAAGCCCAAGAGGAGGGGGGTGGGCATTTTCTAACCCATGGATGGCTGTATGGGGTAGATATTAAAGATGCCTTTCATTAATTATCTACCTATGGAAGACTGCAAATCTGAACATGGGGGAAATTGGACGGAAGAATGTCAATTACATTTAATGTTTTTAGAGTTCAGAAATGCTAACTGGACTGTGCACCCCATCACATGTGTGCATTTATGATGAATTGATAGAACTTTTAAAATATTGCCATGGCTAGCAGATTTACACTGCGTTATCCTGATAGACTATAAAATGAATCACGAATATTTGCGTGTGGCAAAAGAAAATGGAATCAAGTCCCTTGGTTTGTATACCGTTTTCCAGTGTATGCTAACTGCATTAATGACCACCAGTAGTTAATCCATCATCCTAAATCTAGTGAGTAGTATAACTTTCAAAGCTAGTTTGAACATGTTGTGATTGTTAAATAATTTGCAAACTCTAACTCAGGATAAACAGCCTGTTAATCTAGAAAATCACCAGCATGCCTCTGACATGTTCATGGGGTTTGCTAAAATACTTAGGAGTGAAGACAACGAGGGGGACATTCAAGAGAATGCAAAGGTGAATAGTATTAAAAAGGAAGCAAAAAGGAAGAACGGATGACATATAGGTATGAGCAGGCAAGATGCCATCAAAGCCAGCAAGAGATTCTTATCTCCTCTCTACTTATTTAGGCTGTCACTCTCTCCCGAACTGAATTCAATTCTACAAATAATTATTGCGCTCCAAGTATATACAGAGCTCCAGTGCCATGTGAGGCTAATAAATATATAATAATCATTTATATTTTAGAGAATTTTGCAGGTTATAAAACTGTCTCAGATTTTCTAATCTTACCAACACTATTGTGACTTGAGTGTTATTTTGACCATATTTCTGATGAGTTTAAATAGCTTGCCTAATGTCACACAACCTTTTTTAATGAAGCAGCTTTTATGCAGCTTATGTCTTCCGGTTTCAAGACTTATTCACTCTTAGAACACAAAAGCAAGCACACACACACACACACACACACACACGTATGTCTATATCTATATATCTACATCCATATAAGTTAAGTCTGATGGTCAGATTGCTAAAAGAACCCGGAGGAGAAAGAAATTCTTTTCAACTGGGGAAGGAAAAACAGATTAGTGGTAGAACTGATAGAAGCTTTAAAATTGAACAAATTGAACAGAGATTTGGAGGAGCACGGATACAATTCAAAGGGTTTCTTACAGATATCTATTGCAGGACCACTGGGTAGAGCATAATGGTTAAAAGGCAGGACTTAGTTTCCTCATCTGAAAAATGGGTGTGGTCATTGTATCTGTTTCTGAGTTGTGAAGAGAATTAAGAGATAATCTGTATGTCACTTAGAAGGTGAGCTTAGCTAGAATAATGATGATGACAACAGTAACAATGACAGTGACTTGGCTACTTCTCTTGCTGGTGTCATTACCCAAAACAAACTTTAGTTTGTGTTTTCAAGGCTATGCCACAAAAACCTTTCGTTTCTAAATGACAAGAAAAAACTTTCTCCAGCAAAAAATAATTTTTAATTCATTGGTTTGTGAAAAATTTTTTTTTCTGAGTTGGAGTCTCACTCTGTCGCCCAGGCTGGAGTGCGGTGGAACGCTCATGGCCACCACAGCCTCGACCCTCTGGGCTCCAGTGGTCCTTCCGCCATAGTCTTCCAAGGAGCAGGAACTACAGGTGCGTGCTACCATACCCTAGGGTTAGTTTTGTGATTCAGTGTAGAGATGAGGTCTCGCCAAGGTGCCCATGCTGGTCTCGAACCCATGGGCTCAGGCAATCCTCTCACCTCGGCCTCCCAAAGTGCTGGGATTACAGGCTTGAGCCACCGCGCCCAGCCCCCAGTTTGTGACATGTATGCGTACTGCAGTAGAGATGGCATCAACAGTGGCTTAATTCAGACAAGAGTTTAAATAGTTTGCCTAAGGTCACACAACCAGCACTTATGAAGCAGTGATGATGCTCTCTATTCTGGTTTCAGACTCACTCTTAAAGCATAAGAGCAAGTACACACAAGTACACACATACACACACACACACACACACACACAGCCCCAGCTAAAAACCAGGTACCTAAAGTGAAGTTTCTCTGTCTCTCCATGTCTTCTCACCTGCAATTGTAACATTTTTAGTCTCTCTCTCTCAGAGACACAAGACGTTAGCAGCCTTTCAGCATCAAGTCTATTTCGCAGAAGTCTCAAAAAAGTCTCACTCTGTCCTTGATTCCCATTGGATCATATATGATCATCACAGTATCGTTCATTATAACCAGGAGAACAGATGCTGTGATAGGTCTACTCAATGGTCCACCCTTGAGTAGAAATTAAGCCCAACCTGCAGCAGAGGTTGAGTGGGGTGAGGGGTGGGGAGGGGGGTCACTATTTATCTAGAAGAAAAGCATAGTAGCGACCTCCCCCCACCTCCCAACCCCGTCACAACCCCGTGAAAAAGTGAATAGTAACTGTGAGGCAAAAACAATATGTACAATATGTAGCATAAGCGTGATTATGAATTTATTATTCCTTTCTGGACTGTATTTTAAAATTTTCCCACTTTTCCCCTGTTTTCTTGATCACTGTGCAATTTTTCAAAATCATTCTATATACAAAATTAGTGATCTTGGTATAATTTCTCTTCAAATAAAACTATTTCTACCTCCTCTTTTTGCATGTTCTGAAGTCAGTTGTGCCTTTTTAATTCACAGGTCTTCAGATTTTCAATTTACAGGCTTGACTCGCGACAATTCCAGACAGGTACAACCTAAAACTCCTTAGGAAAAGATTAACATAAAAAGGCAGTGCAGAGCTGCATGCAGGTTGAAGAGTCAAGTTCAAACTATGCTCTTACTTCAAGTCTTAGTGTCTTTGTTTATACAATGTGGTCATTAGCTGTCCAGCTTAATTCAATAGGGTGTGAGAATTATAAATTCACACACACACACACACACACACACACACACACTTGTAAACGCCACAACAAAAGATGTATCAGTATTATTGCTATTCTAGGAGGAAGAAGAAAAAAACATGCTGTTCTGATCTTTGTTGCTTATTATGCTAGGCTATTTGAAACACGAGGAAGAAGGCGAATTCCTAAAAGAACCTTCTTGATAATACTTTGTATGATTTTATCCTTACGAAGAAATCTCCCAAGCAAAAATAATGATACAAATAATGGAAATCATCCTAAAATACTCATGGAAGCAAATTAGAACATTGTGTTTCAGTTTATAAAATAATGACTACAACCACTTCCCTAAAAAAAAATTCATTTTTTCCTATTTTAGGAATATGAGTTAAGACTAAGGGGGCATGCAGGCCTTAAATGTGTGAATTCATTTTATTATCCATGATAAGATAATTTGAAATTTATAAGGAATTGCCTAAATTACCTGAAGTTCAATTGCTCAGTCACCTGGTTTCTAATTTTATTTTGCAATTCACTTGTATAGTACTTTTCTTTTATAGTGTACTTCTGGGGTATAATTCCATAAGGCAAATGCCTTAGACCTCTCAACAATAACAACTTCACTGAACAAATGAAGTGAAAAAACAAAGCAAAGCAAAATCACTAAAAACAAAACAAAATGCCATGACGGGCATCATGAATACTAGGAGTTACAGAGGACAGCAATCTTAAACACATACATACAAGCAACAGTAACTGACAAACACAAAAAGAGAAAACCCAAGTATCTGTCAGGGATGACAGGAACCTAAATCCATAAAAACGTATCCACTCCTTGAGACATCTTATGCAAGATATGTTGAACTCGCTCTTCTCGGGGATACCTGTGAGCAAAAACAAGAACTTAGCCGGAAAGAATTAAGGATAAGGCTGACTGGCTCCAAGTCTGAATCCATGGAATACCATACCGGCCACATTTCTGCTGTCAGAGTTAGTGCTCAAAGCATAAACCGATACAGTTTTTGTTGCCTTCATATGACATGTATGTATAAGGTTAAAGAGGGACGTTTGTGGATGGTAATAGCATATTTATCTCGTCCTACCTAAATACTGCCATTCATGTGTAAATAATCGGTTTGGAAGGAAGAGCAAAATTGCCTCAGAAGATGGAGATAAAGCCTGAGGGATATGTGTGAAGAATAATCCTCGTTGCCTTGGTGATCCTTGGTGATAGTCAGGGCTGTAATGAGTTGATGGCATATAAATCATTCCAGAGCCATTTTTAGCACTGGTAGGTGAAATCACCTCCTTTCTCCTTACCTGTCATTATGTTCCTTATGCGCCCTCAATCGCTGCCCAATTGTTGTTTTTTTTTTTTTAATATCAAGTCTGGCATCTCCTGAAGATTCCCTTTCCTAACCTCAAGTTAGGTGGCATCAGAAGAAGTTTAAACAATAGCAATCTCTGCCAAGAATATGCCAATTTCCAATGCAAAAATGGAAGATTCTCTAAAGCCTAGCGCCAAGGGCAATCTTTCTTCATTTTGCTTTCCTTAGAGATGTCGCTAAGCTCTAAATTACAAGCCTCCTATTACTTCATCTCAGTGGAGAGTGGGGGGGATGAATAAGGAGATAAGAAAAAGAACTGTCAAGACTTTATCTGAAAAAGAAAAAGAAATTTGAAGGGAATAAAGGTATTCAATTATATGACAGTTAAAAATAACTATTGAACCATCAACTTAAGAATTCAACGTAGGGATTCTGCTTGAACTCTCTATTACAAACGTGAGCACAGAAACTCTCAAGTGGTATTTTGTTTCATTTAAAAAAAAATTCTGTACACCAATGGGAAGATAGCTGTAATACTAGAAAAGACACTATAAAAAGCAGAGATTCCAGTAATTAGTAAGCATATGAAAAGGTGATCAAGCTCGTTACTGATAAGTAAAATTAAAAATCACCTTGAGATTTAATTTCCCTTCCATCAGACTAGCCAGAAGTAAAATGTCTGACAACACAGATGACTGATAGGATGTGCAGCAAAAGGAAATGTCATTCATTGTTGGTGGAAATATAAATAGGAAGACGTATTCACTCTACACGCCAGCAATGTGTGTTTTAAGTATATAACCTGGAGATTCTCCTGTCCAAGTGCATCTTGATTCATGCTATAAAATGTTGACAGCTGCATTGTTTGTAATAACCATAAATTGGAAACACTCAAATGCCGGTAAATTGCAACATATTTGTAAAATGGAATATTATGGCGTAAGAAAAAATGCCGTAAAACTACACATACAACGTGCATAGAGCTCAGAAATGCAATGCTGAGTGAAAGAAGCACAAGGAAGGACACATAAAGGTGATTATCAAAACAGATGGAGCCATATTATTTTCTTCAGGGATTAACCAGAGGTAGTAAACATGAGGTAGGAGAGAGAACACACGAATTCTGGGAGAGTTGGCAGCACTCCAGTTCCTGACTTAGGTCAGGACAGCCTAGGTGCTCTCGTTATAATTATTGAACATATATGCTCTAGTTCACAGCGAAACATAAATGTCAGACTGCTCCATTTTTTCTTCAGCCCCTTGTCAATTACAGCAGGGCTGGGGAATGGCTGCTTCCTGTCCAGAGCCATTCTCAATTTCACACTTTGTTACTGGATCATGGAGATCTATTCACCTGCCATTTGTCCTCTATAAGAACATTCAACAATGGCTTTTTGCAAACGAAAGATTATTTTTATCCCCCAGTATCTGTTTTTTTTGCTGCCTCCCCTGCCCCCAAAACTGCCCATCATGAAGATGACTGACTGATGTTTCTGACCCTCAGGCCACAAAAGTCTTCGGGAACCACAAAAGACAATGTTGTTCAATCTGTAAACAGTGGACACTGTAGCAATCTCCCCTCCATAATAATGGATTTAGGGAGAGAGCTTACTTTGATTACCTATCTGAATGAAAAGCATGGATGACTACTCTATTAATTTTGACATACATTCATTGTTAGAAATGTTCTGTTGGTCATTGCGCCTACTACCTTACCACACTTCTTCGGTGACTTAACAAGGATTAAGAGTATACAACAATAAACCACACCAAATTTTTATTTACCAGAGCAGTTGTATTGATCACATGAGATGATACATAAGACCTACTTTGTTTATTTATTTATTTGTTTAAATTGGAGTCTCACCCCATCACCCAGGTTGGAGTGCAGTGTCATAATCAAGGCTCATCACAGCCTTGACCTTCTGGGCTCAGGCAATCCTTCCTCCTCATTCCCCCAAGAATTTGGGACTGCAGTCAGGTGCCATCACACTCAGCTAGTTTTTAAAATTTCTTGGAGAGACACAGTTTTGTTATGTTGTCTAGGTTGGTCCTCTTGCCTCAGCCTCCCAAAGTGCTAGGATTAGAGACTTGAGCCACCATGCACAGTCTGCTCTGTTTTTTTTTTAACTTAAGAAAGATAGATTTATGAAAAAAAGAGAGGTTGTGAGGGGCACAGAGGACAGGTAGCAGCGAGAGTGACTACTGTCTGCTGTTGCTTTGCTTTCTAAAAAGACACTTTTTAAAATTATGACTATCCTTGTAAAAATCACACTATGAGTATTATTTTTTTTGTATGGGGTAGAAAAAGGCAACTATGACACTAACTCAAAGAGTCAAAGAACAGCAGAAAATCGTATTTACTGACTTTCAGATCTTTCATTAATCTTAGAAAAGAGTAAGAAAACTTCTGTCTAGTTGATACATAAAACACATTAGGAATTGGACACAAAAGAAAAAATTTTACTTCCAGAACCTTCTTGGCTGCATAGATGCACTGAAAGAAGTGAGTTATATGCACCATGTGCTTTCTATTCTTTGAACATGATATGATGCACCTTTAGCCATTAGCACATTCCCTCAATATCACTTGGGTTTGCCTTTCCAGTATGAGCATAGAGTAGGCATGCTTTAGTAATTTACTCATTTTAAATCTCCATAGTTATTGAGTAGTTCTAAGGCTCTCGGCAGAATGGATATAGATAGAAGATGGTCATGGTAAGTGGAATAAAACAGAATTGGTCCAGAGAGATAGGACCGAGTAAACCACGCACGGCATCCTACCTTAGGGATCCACTTTCATGACATCAGCCAAAAGAACAAATGGACTGCTACATTTCAATGTCATGATGAACCATGGCCCTTAATTCTTATAATAACCCCACAGGGAAGGTACTATCCTTACCTCCATCGTAGTGACCAAAAATTTGAGGCTTAGAGGGTGTGAATGACTTGTTCAAGCTCACACTTGAAGCACAGTGTACCTGAATTCAGAGGGTCTATGAGTACGTATTTCTAAAGAGGCATTAAACATGCTATATATTTGTGGAAGCCCATTCAAATTGAAAAGCTACTGGACATTGTCTCACAGTAAGCAAATCTTTGTTACTGGCTGATACAACATAAACACTAACATACCATGCTGACGGAAAGGAATACAATTATTTAACAGTGAACTATGACAGAAGAAGAAGGAGAAGGAGAAAAGAAAAGGAATTTATTCCTTACTTTTATGGGTTAAAACTATAAAAGTTTTGTAGTTTCTAGCCACATTAAATCAATGATTGCATTTACTGGGTGAGTTGAATTTATTTGAGTGCAATTTCTCCTTACACTTAAATCAGTCTGGTTTTACAATTCACTTCCCAAATTCCAAACTTTTCTACATTTGGTTCTAAAGAACTATTCCATAGCTCTACCTAACAGCTTTATGAAGAAGGTTATAATATTATGCTTCAGTGGCCTTAAGGAAAAAGTGTGTTGCTAGAAAGAAATATTGCGAATATTGATGGTGCCTTGGAATTCTCACAGCTGTTATGAATTCTCTCATATCAAAGTTTGTTTTGTCCCCAATGCCAAAGTAGGTACTTTTATTTCATACACACCCACATTCAGAAATGTGACTTTCATACTCCCATACTCTTTCTTATAAATGGTTAGCCAAAATAATGATGAGTACAGGAAAAAAAATACAAAAAACAAGCTCAACATTTCCCAGAGCACGGAAAACTGGGAAGCGTACAATCAATATGCTTTTTAAATTTCAATGATTTAATGAAGTGATTTTAAAATTATCAACAACAGTGTAGATGTTCAAATATTTGCTGAATGAACAAATAGATGAATGATTGACATGATATAAAAATGGAAAATCAGATGAGGTGGAGCCAGTTACAGAGATGCATTTTGGACATAAGAATAAACTTTCTGGCTATGTAAGTTATTAGATACCACAACAGGCTACTTAGAAATCAGAAGAAGGGGCCACCCCCTTGGGTCCCCTTCCACTGTGGGAGCTTTTCTGTCCTCTCAATAAATCCTGCTTTCTAAAAAAGAAAGAAAGAAATCAGCAGAAGACAGGAGAATAAGCAGAGAA
This sequence comes from Tarsius wallacei, assembly GCA_963574415.1. NCBI lineage: Eukaryota > Metazoa > Chordata > Mammalia > Primates > Tarsiidae > Tarsius > Tarsius wallacei. The sequence goes on along the minus strand of CAUYQG010041142.1, from coordinate 16,349 downwards.
CGTGGAAACCTCTGAGGAGCTGTGTGTCAGTAGCACAATCATTCGTCTTTCTTTGCCTGAGACCAAGAAGCTTCCTGAAATATGGGATGCTGAGTGCTAAAACTAAGAAAATCCCCAGAAAACTGATAAAAGGTGGTAGCCCTAGGAGGATAACGTCTGAGATTGGGAATTTGGAAACCTCAAATCTGCAAACTTCTGGCACTCGCAAAATACTTCATGGTGTTTCTTAATTTCTTCATCCAGTTAAAATGGGGAGCAGTGCATAAGTTAATTGTTATGCTCTTTTCCAAATTCAGAAAATTCCCTGATCTTGGATTTAAAGGGTCAGGGGGCCAGGTCCACCAATTAAACAGAAAGAGACAGCAGATAATACCACAAAAGGTTAGAATAGTCTTCGGAAATTCAGAGAAAGCAAACAAAAATCAAAACAAAGCAAATGAAACTCTAAGCAAGTCAAAATCTATGTTTTTGATTGTAGAACACTTTTAGGCCATCGGGTGTGAAAAGCTGCATTATAATTTGCTTGTGAGAACACAATAAAATGTATATATTGAGTAAATGCTACTTATTTTTAAATCCTTGACACCTGTCTACCCGGTCTGTTTTGGTTCAGAAGAAATCACTTTAAGATGACTTAATTTAGGCAACTTAAAGGCTGAGATCAGACAAAGATACAAGCTACCCTTTCTTCACACTAATTTTATTATACCCATGAGCCAGAAACGTAGCATCATGCATTTGTTGTTTTTAAAATTTATATTTAAGTATACATTTAAATATGTATTCTTATTTTATTAATAATAGTAAACCAAGTATTATTATTAATGATACTTGATTTATTATATTTATTTTTATTATTTTATTGCTATGAGAATATGATTATTTGGAATTTCCCCAAATATGCACTATAGGAGCATATGTGAACTCTCCCTCTCCCATTACAAGACTACAGAAATGTGTTTCCATCACATTACACAGAGTTTCTGTTCAGTTTTGCATTTCCTAGACCACGGGGTTTAATAGGTTTTCTGGCAGCAGCACTAAATACTTTTAAGAGGCATTTAATGTGAAGCATTTGTTTACCTGTGGATTCATTATTAATGAAAAGCCAGGCGAGGCACAGTTCAAATCAGGCAGACATTAAGTGGATCAGTCACTTGCATTATTAAAATGCACCCTGGGGGAATAGGGATTATTCTCCACATTCAATTATTCCTAACGTAAGGAGTCCTCCTCCTCTCACCCCACATCCCTCCCAAGAAAAAAGCTTGTACCTCCCATTGACCTTTCTAAGTGTGCACAAGCGTCTGGGTCTGCCTGTGATCCAGGTCCCACCGTGAGAACAGGAGGGGTGCAAAGGCAGCACCCCTGGGCAGGGCCCAGCACCCTTTCGCCCTTAGCATGCCTTTGGAGCAAAGCCTGGTGGGGAACCACACAGTCTCAGCCTTTGACTGTGGGTGCCTTGACTCTGGGAACTCGAGAAGGTCTGACACAGTATGTCCCTGGAGTCTGTGTCTACATTGCCAGGAGGCAGAACTCTGTCAGGGAGCGTGTCCTGGCTGTCATCAGCCCAGACTTCAGGAGCCAGGTAAAGACAGGCTCAGGCTGCCTTGAAATCATGATTAGGCAGAGCTGGAGAAGCAGAGTGGTAAAAAATGAGACAGGTCAGTAAAAAACTGGACTGGCAATCGTTGCATTCTCTTTTCTCTAATTCTCAGCCTGCAAGTTCCCGTGCTGTATCTGTCAATATGGGTGGTATTTATGTCCAGTTTGCCCACTTGTGCTTTAGTTTAATGCTTCTGTTTACTGCCAGTAGACCTCGGTGTCTATTTAGATTGTAAAAGCCTAGAAAGTCCACATTATTTCTGTAGAGTTTTCTGCACAGGACACACATAAGCTGACTTCTGATGTACAAAAATTTATTTTGTTTTCACGTTGCTAAAAACGTTAAGGTCTTCCAAAATAATTTTTCTTGTTATCTTTAGTCACAGTGTATTTTATAAAACAATCTTGTCATTCGATTGAATGCTTGGCAAAGTCGGTATGCGGCAGGCTACAAAATCCTTTAGATGCCATATGTGTTGCAACTGTGTACAGGTTGATAGACACATTGAAGTGACTAATGTTTTTGGAGACTGAAAACCCAGAATGCAGTCACTGTCCCAAGCACTGTCCCAGTGCTCTCCCAGGCTTGCAGCAGTCTCCGGTATGGACCACTAATATCATTAACTTACCACCCTCCACGACCTCCACCTTCTTGACCGGTTTTGTGTCTATGGCCACAAAGGTAGCTGCCATAGGGCGGTGATGGGTGGGGGACCACTGATGGGAATGAGGGACTCAAAGGGTCAGGGCACGCACATGGGAAGTTGTGCAAAGGCCTCTGAAGGTCGCAATGTTGCAAGGAAATTTCAGATCATTTTCAGGAATAAGATTGAGTAAGGAGTTCAAGCGACTTTCTCGATCATGTCTGGAAAAGAATACTGGGAAATGAGAAGATCAGGGATATTTTTCTGTCTATAGGAGCAGGTAAGCATTACCCATAAGGGCCCTGAGCCGTGTGTGTTATTTTCTCTGGAAATTGCCTGCAATCGATAGAATGATTCCCCCAACCAAAGCAGTTACTCTCCAACCCTTCCCAATGCTCACCACTCCTCCTCTCTCTCTTTCTACCAGATTTTCCTTCCTAGACATTTTGAATTTTCAAATAAGCCTCCACACACTGTGGTTTGGGGATCTGAGTCATGCTCCTTGGCAGAATTCTGATTTACGTTCTTCAGATATCCTAGTGTCTTTCAAATGAAATTCATTTTTTACTCAAGTTAGATGAATTTTTTTGTGCACCTTGGAACTAATTATGCCATAAAAACAAACTCAAAAGTCAACAGAAATACAAAAGAATATGTTACAAAATTAGTTACCTATACTGATTTATTTTGTAGATCAGATTATAACCCCTAAAAGAAGCTAAACTCCTTAGCATAATGCAGCCAACTAGAACAAAACTTATTAGTCTTGTTTAATAATACAATGACACCAAATCTTTGAGGTTTACCTTATCGAAACTCATAGCACAGAAACAGAGGAGAAAGGAAATTCAGCAAAAGGATGGCAATTGTTTCAAAAACACAAGCTCATGTCTATCAAATGCTTTACAAACATCAACTTTATGTCACATATTAAATCAGTTTACATAAATTTATCTCAGTGCATTCAGTATTGTGAATCTATACTGCTTCTTATGCTCAAATTTCTAATCTCATTCTAAACATTATGACACCAAAATGGTTTCTACAAACTATGCTAACAGGTTTGTTTTAACTTTTGGTATTCCTTAGAAATTATTGTTATTGTGGCATCATTGTTAATGGACCCAGGGACTATTTTCCTGAAAGGAATCAATAAATTTTAAGCACATTTTCCCACAGAAATACCACAAAATGATCTATTTAGAGCTTGTTTAACATTACAGTTTCATACAAAACCAACAAACACTGACCCATTTCAAATCAAATTGACATTTTAAACTATATGTCTTTTTTGCTTCCTGTACCTAAATATTTCTGTACAAATGGGAGACACATCTGCTTCCACCTCAGAAGGCCAAAAAGAATTTGGATGTCAGTGCTGTTTAATGCTTATTTCAAGGCATCAGGCAAGCCACAGAAGATAATCCAATAGACAGAATGTGTATAATTAGGACTGCTTCAAAATATCTGCCAGACCATTAAAGGTTTGCTAGCTCTACAGAGCTTGCAGTTTGAATTATTTAAATAAAATATGCTTAAGAAATAGCATTAAATTAACAATGGTCAATGTATACCACTAAGTTGAATTTAGTAAAAACTCTCCTAGAACCTCTTTGATTGATAAAGAGAGGATGTGTGATACCTTAAATAAGAGTTTACCCTATTCACTGGTACTAAGATTCTAGTATTTTGACTTCTAATCCAGTACATTTTTCTTCTTGAACTCAAAAACTTTAAGATTATAAAGGTTAAATTTGTGTTCTAGAACTTAAGCTCTTGGTGGTATGGTGTATATGAGTATATATGTATGTGTGTATATGTAAATGCATAAAATATAAACTTCATCTAATCCCAGTGTATTTGGAAATACAGACAGCAGTGCTAAGTAGTGTATATTGCCTTTGTCTTTTTCCTAGCTAGCGTTTCTTTTGTGAATGGTTCGCCTTTAACGTCAACAGTCAATGCCAATTTTCTGATCCCTGGTTCACCAAATCCACCCCACCTTACTCCTCTCTTCTTCTCCGGATCACGTTTTTGCTCATCGTGTTCTTCTTTGAGCACAGTGCCAGGATGGTAGTAGCCACTAGAGAAACATCTGTTTTTTTCCAGTGTGTCAGTCAGAAGCCTTCAAGTCCTTGAGGGCTGAAAGGAAGCTCCGTATTGAAGCTTCCTGTAAAGTTTAATGCAAGTACCCTGGAATATATTTGGTACTTTCTATGTGGACGCATCGACTGTGTCATTTAACGCCACTCTGTATGTCTTTCTCATGAAATCTCTGACTCACGTTTCCCCTGGGTAATTACAGTATGCACAGCAATAATGGTAGCTAACATTTAGTGAGGACTTCATAGGTGCCCAGTCCTATGACAGTACCTTACCCCGCTGCACTCTGTGAAGTTGGTAATTAGTACTGTGCTCATTTACAGGGAAAGAAATGGAGGATTAGATACATTGAAAAATGTGTGAAAATCCATACACCTGGCGTGTGTGACAATATCAGGAAATAGAGCTGAGTGTGTCCTCCTCCAGAACCTTGACCCAAATGCCTTGTGTCTTTTCTCCAGCCCAGCACTTCACGTACAGTAGAGATGGATGGATACATGCTGGGTGTCTGTGTTGCTGCAATAAAAGTCCAGTAAATCCTATTATGATATAGCCTGTTATTGCACAGACTTATAAATGATTCAAAGTATGTTCTTCAAAATATAATAACTCCATCATAAAAGCTGAGTTTGCACAGTCGGCACACGTGGTAAGTGTTAGTCCTGTGTTAGTTCTGATTTTTACAATCACGGTATTTCTAATGCACAAAACAATTCCATGATTAGTATCATTTCTTTAAGCCCTAAACATTTGAAATTTTAAATACTTATTTGAAAATGTTAAACTTGAGTATTTTAAAACATATCATTCTAGAACTGAAGCTCTGTAGATGCAGAGACCACGTCTTGTACGTCCATGGATTAATTCTAGCAGTTCACTTGTACTTTGTGTCTACGGGTAAGTCTAAATGAGAAGCGTGGAGGTGTATACGTAAGCTCAGACACACAGCAACCTACAGTCAACACTCGAAAATCCTTGGGTTAAAAACATTCACTCATTTGTCCATGTTAGGAGAAAAAAAAGTGAAATTTTACTACAAGCCTGAAATATAGAGTATTTTTTGGAGGAAACAATAATCACACCCGTGTATGAATCACTCATTATGAACCAGTCTCTATCCCAAGAACTTAAAGTGCATATATAAGCTTATTTAACCATTGCAACATACCTGTGCAGGGCCATCCTTTTTTTTCAAGCCTTTACTTTTTGTTTCCTGGTAGTTGTGGCTTTTATCAATAGTTTGTCTAAGGAATTTTACATTTTCCTCGTGTACCACAGTTTGTTTATCCATTCATTTGTTGAAGCCCTTCAAAGTTGTTTCCACTCTGGGGTGATTATGATTAGAACAGCGGTAGGTATCTGTGTACAGTTTTCTGGGTAAGCTCATGATTCCATATTTGTAGCAGAAAAAAATTAAGACTGAGATTGTTGGCTCATACATGAAGTTTTTTTAACTTCTCATTTTGAAAAACAAATGTAAGGATTTGGAAGACTGAGGCCTTGCCTACCTATCTCAGCGTGTCCCAGCCCCCCTTACTAAAGCTTACAGAATTGCCATTATCAAAAGCCAACAAATCAACATTTGCACAGTATAATAAACTAAACTACAGACTTCACTCTGTTTTCACCAGGTGATGTGTGTGAGTGTGTGTGTGTGTGTGTGTGTGTGTGTGTTAAAGTTCTGTGACATTGTATCACACAGATAGATTTGCATAGCTACCACCACAATCAAGATAAAGAGCTGTTGCAAACCAACAATGAAACGCCCTCACCTCCGTTTTAAACAGAAGCAACTTGAGACACAAAGAAGTGGAGCGGGGTCTAAGCCTGAGTCCCAGAGCTGGCAAGTGATGGGGTCAGGATGCCGGCCCAGGCAGCACGGCTGCAGGACCCATCATTTTACCACCACAGGGCACTGGCCTGCCGGTTGGCTCATTCCCACACAAGGCAGCATTTGTAATAATGGCTAAAAGGTTTTATTTGGCAGACTTGTTTTAGTAATAGATAAAAAAATTACTTCTTTAAGCAATGCATTCATTTAAAAATATTTGAACGACTATATTAAATCAGTTTCTAAAATGTCTGTAAGTATACACTTCTAAAGTCTGGAAGGGTGACTAAAACTCTCACTACCCTCTCAAGGAATATTCAATCGAACTTTATAAAATTACAATTTTGTGTTAAGACACAGTTGAATATCACTATTTCATACGGACCAATATAATTGCAATAGCAATCGGTACTTAGGTCTTACTGTTCTAGGTATTTTATAAAAGTTAACGATATTCTTAAGCTAAAATCACTATAAAAAGCAGCACTTGGATTCAAATGCCTGAAAAGCCCCCTTCCTTCCCTGTTAATGCTATTACATGGGTTTAGGCATTCTAGTGGTTTTATCGTATGCTTGTGTATAACTTTATCCCTTTTTGTGGTTTAAGGTATAATTGGCAAACATATCCAAGCTAGGTTGAATCCAAATTTTTGCTGCTCGTTAATGGCAAGACCAAATAAATGATTTTACTCTGCACTGAACAGGGAACTCATAGCTGCAAATTCCTTCTTTGCTGAGTCCCCCTAGGACTCTGGGGCTGTCTTTGAGGCCTTCTTCAGTCTCATGAATTTTGTTATCCCCATGCTAGGTGTCCCCCAAAGCTGCCACAGTCCTCAATATTATTTCTAATCATACTCAAATGGAACACAGGCAGGGTTTTGTCTGTTTTGAGAACAGAGGGATGTAATTCCAAGAGACTTTAAAGTGCACAGAATCTAGTTAGGTCCAGTTTAGAAAACAAAAAAGAAACTCACACACGGTTTCTCGGTCTAGCTAGATAACTGTTTAACGAGGTCCTGCTTCTTTCCAGACAAGATCTTTTTCTTAGCCCCTTATGACTTTCTGTTTTCTTTGAATTCCAACATGCTACCCTTCTGCAAGTATGTAGAGATCAGCTCCTGAGCGTCTACTCAAGTCAGTACTGCTCACCAGTCATGCCCTCTAGCCACCAATATTGATTAACGGTATCCTAAGCAATTCATGCTCTTGTATAGACGGTCTTAATCTCTCTAGTCTACAGAGAGCTTCTCCTATTGAGTTTCAGGGTCCTGAATAGACTTAATGGGTCCCCTGAATTCTCTGAAATTATATATATTTACATACATGTAAATTTTACGTAAGTGAATCTTTATCTGCCATGAGATGCTGAAAGAGGTATCTTCCTCAAAAATGTATTATAACAAAAATATCCTATACCCTGGCCCCAGACATCAATGAAAGAATTATCTCAATTTAGGAGGAGGCTCTCCTCCTCTTATTAGAGCTGCTCATTCTTAAAATTCCTGTTCGAAGAAACCATTTTAAAACTCACATACGATTTGTCAAAATGCTTTTCAAAAGTTGGAGGACAAAATAATGAGATTAGGCACAAACTACTTCTTACTACTACAATTAAAAACATGAGAAAAAGAAGATGAGTATTAACGCATGTGTAAGCACTTTGAACCTGAACAAGAAGGTCACATATTTCATACACTTAAAGAAGAGCTAAGGATTCTCAGCTCAATAATTTCTCTCAAAATCATTTTATTCCCATGAAAAGTGCTTAGAACAACGACTGCAAAGCAAATATCAAGAACATGTGTATAAAGACAGTATCTATTCTCTTATACATTTCTTCTACATTTCTTGTGATTTTTTTCTAGTACATTTGGAGCCCTGAATCTTTTGGGAAAAACAACAACAGCAACAACAAATTCAGGGAAAGAAATGTAAGATGGCGTAGGGTCTATGCTATCCATAAACATTTTAAATTAAAGCAGTTCACAAGAAACAGTAATCAGCATCATGAATCTGTGTTCTTTGTTACACTTAGGAATGTTGCATTGGACTATTGATCTACTACTCTGTATGGGTTCCCAAACCTTTGCTTCTGCAAGACAACTGACTAGGACACAGTGGGTTATTCTCTGGGACTTTGGTGCAGAAACAAATGATAGACAACAGATACCAATTAGGTGTGCCAAATGCAACCTACACTAAAGCATTGAAAAATAGGCAGTGTTAATGCAATGCAATTTCAAAGAGAGTATTTTAAAAATAGAGTTGAATATAGGTATAGGGAAAAATCTAACAAGATGGCTTATAAAGCAACATCAGGGAACCCACCCTCACCCTATTTAATGACAAGGGACCCTTTTTTATTGTATCTAAATAGAGAAAGGCATAGTCACCGTATTCAAGGCATATCCACCAGGGAATAACTGACATTAGACTCAGTGTTTCTGGAAGATTCCAAAACTTTATGTCAAAAGCTCAGCCTTCCCATCCTTACTTACGTGTGTCTGCATAAGAAGGAATGTTTCCAACATGTTACCAGTGACATAAAACATTATAGGGCTTATTCCAATATTTAGACACACCCCCTCATTGAGATTTGAATGAAATGTTTGAGCAGGAACTTGGTAAACTGTCTCCAACATCAATTAATTTTTAAAGACAGGGTGCATGTTTTCAGACTTATGGATTCTGAAGACATGAAGAGTTGAAGAAAGTTTGATTTCTTCGAATCCCTATGTTCATGCAAAGAAGAGCAGTTGAATGAGTTAACAGTAGTGATAGCTGTAATTAAGGTGAAATTAATATTTCTCGTAAAGCAGAAGTTGGCATTGAAAACCTACATTTACATGTAGTTTTGATTATCCAAATAGACCCAGTTTTAGATAACTGATGCTGGACTTCCTCCATGCTTTGCCGAGCAGTGTCTTCTCGACTACAGAGGAAGTGATAAAAATTGCCGCTTGTACCTGAGAAAGGAGTGCCCTCTTTATAAACTCATGTTTGAACCGATTAACAGTTATCAGAATTTTGTCGTAAAGTGCAATGTGAGTCTCCAAGAAGATGCTAACTTAAGAAATCTATTTTCAAAAAACTGACAAACATTCTCCTTTCTTGTTCCTTAATATGCTTAGATAGAAAAAAAAACTCACACCATTTCTGCTTACAGTTGAAAATATGCATATCTTCACTTTCTCCTAATCATGACAATATGTAAATCATGGTATGCGGTATCAGTGGAGATACAAAATTGAATATTGCCATTTAGTTCACAAAAAGGTGAAAAGGAAACTGAAAATTAACATGACGATTGTCTGACCACTCTTCATTCCTTTGAACCTTGACATGATACTTTTTATTTTTTGTTTTCCATTTGTTTAAATAAAAGGCTACGTGGCTAAATAAAGTAAGTAAGAGCTGAAGTTTGACAAAAGAATTCTAATCCCCCTTTAAACAAGCAAGGAATCAGGGACCCTTGAAATGCTTTAGTTCCCCAGTGTTGATTGTCACCAAGCCTGGCTTAGACTGGGCTAGTGATGCTACATTTATCTCCATATAAAACTCATTTCTGTTGCTTTATTTATTTTTTATTGTTTTTAGAAGTGGGATTTATGGAGAGGACAGAAGAGCTCCCACAGTGGGAAGGGACCCAAGGGGGTTGCCCTGTTCCTTTAAAAAGAGACCTTTTGGGGGCAATGCACCAAATTATTAATTTTGAAAAACTTGCATTTATTTGGCACTTTCCAAAACCCTGCAGGGCAAAATCCTAACTCACCCTTGGATCTGATTCTGCTGTGCTCAGCAGATCTTGGAGAGCCTGTGCTCAGTACCATACAATTCTGTCCTTAGCGTACCTTGGTTTATTTCCCTAACTAGATGTCAATCTCTAGTAGAACAAAGTAGAGGGTCTGTATTTGGGTGTCTGTGTCTTCTGCACAGAACTTTACTGCAGGCTAAGAATAGCAGTCACTTAATAAATTATTCTTAGTTAACAATAGCAAAATAATCAAAATAGAATGCACTCATAAGCCACTAAAAAGAAAACCAGTGATGAAACCACTCGTCCTTTGGTTTAGAAATAGCTTCTAGAATAAGATGGAGAAAATGAATTGAGTGGTTTCAGCGAAGGTATACAGGTAACAGCCAACGTGTATATAACACTTTTTAATTTACAAAGCACTGGGCATACACTTTTCTCATTTAATGTACAACCCACCACCTAATGAATATCACCATATAATTTCACAAGACTTCTAAGGATGAGGTTCTTTCATGAAGAGAACGCTCCAGATTGATTGTTAGAGTAAGCAAGTGTTGGAATCCTCACAATGGCAACTGGCTCAACACATAAAGTACCGTTTAGTGAGTGTTTCCACATTGGCTTTTTCAGGCACACTCATAACATTTACAGTATATATAAACAAAAGTAGACATAGTGGAGATCAATTCCAAAACTGGCATGTATATGTAAAGTCATAAGGAGTCAAGAACTGCAGATTCATTGTTTCTAAAATTTAGGCATTCTAAAATTTAAACATATTTAGGCATTCACACCTACAAAATAGATTGAACTAAATTCCCAGAAAATATCTGTAGGTTTATAAATCATCATTTTTATGGACAATGAAAAAATTAATAGCTACTTTGAATAAAGATGGCTCAGCATATGCATATTATTTTCCTATATATAATGGGTTTGAATAACACCAAACATCTGGTATAAAGTGACATGCTCAACCTTCCATATGTCTCCAAATATCCCGATGTTTAGTATCATGAAAAAATGAAATTATATAGAAAAAGTGATTCTGAAATCGCTTAAATAAAATACAGTATCTGAATCATTCTTCCTGCTAGTTCATGTGAATTCAAAATGTTTATATTAGCATATTTAAGAAGATAAGCAAATATTTTGGATCACATCCAGTAATTGCCCTGTTTCACACACTATACTTTAGATTTATGTCCAAATAAAAGACACATACACAAACATCTCCAGGGTGGAAAGTGATAAGTTCCAAGAGTTGGTACACAATAACAGTTTGTCTTAAAAACATGATAGCATTGAGCATAGGTGTATAGGTTTTTAAATGGGATTATAACTACTTAACAAGGATCGAGGTCAAAGGGTATGAGGTATATATCTTTATCCTTTTTTCATTTTTTGTTTTTCTGTTTCACAAGAGAAGGACGCATTGTGAGGCAAATCGTGAGAGGCTCAGAACTTGTTTATTAAAGGGGCACAGTAGTAGATAACAAAATCTCTGCAATGAGGCTGTTTAGTTTAACAGGAGGTCGGCATGTTATGGTCCCGGGGAAGGTTTAGCAGTGAGCTAAGAATAGTTTGCAACATATTTTAATCGTTGAAAAAATGAAAAGAACAATATTTTGTGATATGCAAAATTATATACAATTCAAATTTCTGTATCCATAAATGAATTGTACTGTTACAGAACCATAGTAATTTATTGAAATATTTATTTATGCCTGTAACAGGCAGATCTGAGTAGTTTCAACAGAGAATAAATGCCCCCCAAACCAGAAATGTATACTATTTACTCTCTGGTCCTTCATGGAAAAAGTTTGGTGGCCCCTGGTATAAACCAATAAATGACTACTAGTAGGAACTTTTTCTTTATTAGTTAAACAACCTTGCTCGTAAAAATGTTGGGTGGGGGGGAGCTATACATGCAACAATGCAATAAGAATTATTCATTTAAAATATAGAAAATCAGCCGGGCTCAGTGGCTCAGCCTGTAATCCCGCACTTTGGGAGGCTGAGGTGAGCGGATTGCCTGAGCCCGCAGGTTCGAGACCCGCCTGGGCAACTTGGCAAGACCTCGTCTCTACAATAAATCAAAAAAATTAGCCGGGCGTGGTAGCGTGCGTCTGCAGTTACAGCTACTCGGAAGGCTGAGGAAGAAGGATCGCCGGAGCCCAGCAGGTCAAGGCTGCGGTGGCCGGGAGCGGCCACTGCACTCCAGTCTGGGCGACGGAGTGAGACTCCAACTCAAAAAAATAAAATAAAATAAAATAAAATATAGAAAATCTTCAAGCCATTCATGTATAAGCTTCCAATGATCTTGCTTATAGTTTGCTTTTCAGTGAAATGTTAACTCCTTGAAAATAATAAGTTATGCCATATTGTGGTCTTTTGGTTTTCATTTTTGATCAGTTAATTTGATTTTTATTCTTTTGTGTATTTTGCCAGCATTCTGTGCTAAGTCTTATGGATGTCTAAACCCTTAATGGCATGGAAAGGGACAGGGAATCTCTTTTTACAGGAGATACACTTAGGGAGGTGGAAGAGTACTTTTAAAACAACCAGTCTTAATAACGAAACAATTTAACAGGTGGGCTAAGGAACAAAAACCAGCAGCTTGTTTCGGGTACTGGCGTGGAAGAACCAGCCCTCAGAAGTTCCGATTCTGCACTGAGTCACGAGCACACCACGACACCTCTCCCAGCCTCAGTTTCCTTACCTATCAAATGGGAGATTGGGTTAGCTGAGGTTCCTTCTAGTTCTAAAATCCTGTATTTCTAAATATATGTTCACCAGTTAATTTATGGGAACATAATGAGCCTATTTGTCACTGGAAAATATCTTCTCCTTCTTAGAAGTTGGCTATAAATTACAGACGGATTCCTTGCTTTTCATTTTTCATTTACAATTCTGATAGATATAAGTAACCTGAGGCCTCTCTTTGGATAATAGGAGACCCTGCCCACATGGCTGTCATGAGTCCTGTTCTACTGACCTCACCAAGATACTAGGAGTTTTGTTTTACATCACACCATGAAACATGAAAATAGAGATGAAGAGTATTTTGTAAATATAAAGTCTGGAGAAAAATATCTTCACCTCACTAGCAATTACAGAAACACTAATTAATCTAGCTTTCACCATAAGTAAGAAAAATATATGTGTGTCTACTATATATATATAAATAAATAATATATATGTCACATATATACACAGACATATAAAGCATTTAGGCAATATAAGAAGAGGAATTCTCAATGCTTTGAAAAGCTATGCTAAGCATAGCATTATTCATACTAGCAAAAATCGTGTTTTTCTAATTAGCACATGCATTATTATAATAAATTATTTATTATACTTATTAACATTGGTATTATTAATAAGCATTATTTATACTAACAAAAAATCCTATTTTTTCCAGTGATAAATTTAGTTTTTTTGAACAAGTTTTATTTTTCCCAATAATAATACATTTCCAATAATAGTTAAACAAATGATTATGCCTACATAAAGAAATGGTGTGATCATTAAAAAGATAACTGCAAGAATGTTTATACTAACATGATATAAAAAGCTCATAAGTTAAAATTCTAAAGGAAAACAAGAACACAAAATTTATGTATAATGTGCTCACACTTTTATTTAAAAAGCAAAACCAAACGCATAAAAACATTTGATATTGAAGTCAGCAGAAAGCAAAAATGACTGCCTTTAGTTAGAAGGATTAAGGACATTTATTTTTCAAAACTTTTAAATAGGTTGTTGTTATTGCTATTTTCTTCTGCTTAAAAAATAATACATAATTATTATCTTTAAAAGCCCAGCTATAGAAATGCAAGACTTAGAATTGTAATATCACTTTATAGAGTACTAAAAACCAATTTTTATATTTTCCTACAGCTTTTAAAATTTTAATTTTTTTTAGTATTGCCAAGCACATAATATATACTTCATGCATATTTTTGGAATGAATGCATTTTTCCTCCTTTAAATATTCCTAGATATTTGATATGCTTTATACTCTAATTTTTAAAGTAGTATATTAATATTATTATTATAAAATAATTTATCATAAATATTTTCATGGAAAAAGATACAGTACTGCACAACAGCTTTAAGGATCAGAAAGTCCCGATTTTCACTCCCTTGGCTCCTAGCCACATTTGTGTCAATCACCAACCAAATAACGAATTTCACCAAAATTCACAAATAAGATAATACATGTACACGTTACTTTACACAATAGATTTGTTCCTGGAGGCTTGGATAATCTAAGAACTGTTTTAAATGCAAAATGGGCACTCAACAACCCTGGGCTCTATGCTTTTGTAACCAAAAGTTTTTGTAATGTGAATAATCATAAACTAACATATTTGTCTTATAAACTCGCTACATACATTGGATCTGCTTGAAGAAAGTTTATACTTGTTCTTTCCTAAGACATGGGAAAATATTTAGAAAGCGTTTGCTGTATTGTTAGACTAATTTAACCTAGGGCAAAAGATTCTTAATCAAAATGGATTTTCAAGTTTGAACTGCCGGGCTCAGTAGCTCAGCCTGTAATCCCAGCACTTTGGGAGGCGGAGGTGAGAGGATTGCCTGAGCTCAGCTCAGTGGTTCGAGACCAGCCTGGGCAACTTGGTGAGACCTCATCTCTACAATAAATCACAAAACTAGCTGGATGTAGTGGCATGTGTCTGTAGTTCCAGCTACTCGGAAGGCTGAGGCGGAAGGATCGCCAGAGCCCAGCAGGTCGAGGCTGTGGTGGCCGGGCGTGGGATTATTTTGAATCAAATTCCGTTGAAATATTTTCTAAGAACTTTATAAGGCACCCCTAAGTCCAGGGAGAAGAAGAATAGAAATGTAGTGCCTAGATACCAGCTCCTACACATTCTCTGTAGAAATCTCTGCCTTGGCTGGAGAATTTCATTCTTGTTGCTGTAGTAGTGGTCCAAAGGCGATTTGTTCATGACTTAAGAGTCCCGAGTTGAACCACCACTACAGCAACAAGAATGAAATTCTCCAGCCAAGGCAGAGATTTCTACAGAGAATGCGTAGGAGCTGGTATCTAGGCACTATATTTCTATTCTTCTTCTCCCTGTACTTAGGGGTGGCTTATAAAGTTCTTAGAAAATATTTCAACGGAATTTGATTCAAAATAATTGGATATTCATCACTAAAAAGATATACACCAATGGAGGTAATGACTCAATGAGCTCAATATATATAGCAAACATTCACAAATGATGCATAATGACTGTGGGTAATGGAATGACTACAGAGACATCAAGAAGAATTCTTAATGAATAATTATATCACATCAATTTGAAGAGGAATAAATGATTTCTAAAAATACCCGAAATAATACAGGCTATAAGACGCTCTTTAAGTAATGACTTGTTCTTCTCCATTAAGGTTAAATGAATCACAACCAGATGCCACCCTTCAGTTTGGTATAATTAAATGATAACAGATTTTTTTTTAAAATAGAAGTCTCCTTAGAAGCGATTTACCAAACTGAGATCTCTACAAAAAAACAAACTTGAGTCCTTCTGCTTCCTGTTACTAATGGCCAATATCAACATAATTGTACTCCCAGGCTTCTTTGTGGTTGCTATAGAAAGACAGAGTATGCAAATAAAAAGTAAAGAGATCGTCTAGTTCGTTCTTTGTTCAGCATAGAAGGCTCTACTGGCATGACACAAGAAACGATGTGCATTGCTTTCCCTTCTGTACTTACTGCATGAGAAAACGTCTACGGCTCTGATGTGAATGCTGTTAATGCTTCAGATCATTAATACATGGTAAATTGAATTAGATTCAACCTTCACTTGAGACTCCCTGCAGCACAAGACCCGGGAAAGATCTTTACTATGGGTAGTCATTTTCAACATTGTTAATCCTCCTTTAAGTTTATATTAGTACGGACTTTCTTGAACTTTCAGTTCACCTCTAAATGGTTACTTTGCTCTTAAGCCTTGTCATTTTTCTTTATGAAAGCATATTATAACAGACTCAGAAATTTTCAGGCTTAGAAGACTCTTTACTCTCACGAACGTTTTCTTCAGTAGTCTTCTTCTGGTGAAAGCAGCATGCCTAGAAGCCTTGATTGTTGGCTAACACTCCACCTTCCCCATCAATCTTTCAAATGTACCAGATTTAAAGTTTACTTAGGCAAACTGAAATTCTACCTTTTGTTTTTTATTCACTGATCTCAGGTCTATCCTCAGATTCTACTCAAATTAATTTTTTTTTTTTTGATTTGGAGTCTAACTCCGTCGCCCAGACTGGAGTACAGTGGCACAATCAAGGCTCACCACAGCCTTGACCTCCTGAGCTCAAGTAATCTTTTTGTCTCAGCCTTCCAAGTAGTTGAAGCTACAGGTATGTGACACTACATCATGCT
>CAUYQG010041141.1:0-35304 GCA_963574415.1 Tarsius wallacei | reverse complement strand
GGTGGCTCAGCCTGTAATCCCGTGCCTTGGGAGGCTGAGGTGAGTGGATTGCCTGAGCCCGCGGGTTCGAGACCCACCTGGGCAACTTGGCAAGACCTCATCTCTACAATAAATCAAAAACTAGCCGGGCGTGGTAGCGCGTGCCTGTAGTTCCAGCTACTTGGAAGGCTGAGGCAGAAGGATCACCGGAGCCCAGCAGCTCGAGGCTGCGGTGGCCGGGAGCGGCCACTGCACTCCAGTCTGGGCGACAGTGAGACTCCAACTCAAAAAAATAAAAAATAAAAAAATAAAAATAAAAAGACCTTTATGATAATCCACTTCCACTTAATAAATAGTGATTATAGTTTCTCCTCTGTAAAATTTCCTTAATAGCATTTTTTCTCTAACTTACTTAATTGTGAGAATATAGTATATCATATGTATGACATACAGAATATGTATTCATCGACTATGTTATTGGTAAGGGTTTCAATCAACAGTAAGCTAGTAGTAGTTAAGTTTTGGGGGAGTCAAAAATTCTACTTGGATTTTTGCATGGGGGTTCAGGACCCCCAACCCCCACATTGATCAAAGGCCAACTGTGCTTGGCCTTTGTTATTTTAGGGAAAACTTAACTTTCTGCCCTGGGCAAGATGAATTTGTGGCAGGGATGGGCTCTTACCTTTTAGTACTCACAGGGAATTATATTTAGGTTAATATAACTACAGATTGTTTTCAGCATATTTCTGAAGCTTTTTGGCAGCTATGAGAAAACACCAGAATTTATACATCGAAACACTTAAAATCCTTACCATCTCAAGAAAGGATCCCAAGAAGAACAAGTGCCAGTTTGTACAGATATCTCCTGTTAGGCTCCTACCCTGATGGGCCCTGGGTGTATTATATTAGCACTCCCTCTCCCACATCATAAAAGCTGGGGCCGGAGGTTCACAGTTTAGCAAAGGCCTTCAGGGCAGAACGTTGGCTCTGCTGCTCTGTTAATTGCTTGCTTGCAATTCGAGCTCTTTGACCCTGAGTTTCCTTACTTTCTTGCTTGATCAGCAGGTGCATTGACAAAGACGGTATCTTTATTTTATCCGCGTTTTTAGTTGGTTAAGATGATTTCTCTACCGTGGAATCATTTTAAGTGGTGCAGGGTGTGGGGGGAGGGGAGACACCATCAGAGTCAAAAGGTTGATGTTGTAGCACAAACAGGGCTGAGGCCAGGGTTGGGCAGAGCTGTTGGAAACTCTGGCAGAAACCCAGGCTGGGGAGGAGGGACAGCAGGCACTGAGTGGCCTGGGGGTGGTAGGGAGAGGAGGCCCCTCGGGTTTCGGGCCAGAGAGGGGTGGCGCCAAGGGGAGACATCTGGGGGGTAGCTCTGAGCGAGGTGCCTCATCTGGGCCGACCCGGTGGGGCTGTTTGTCCGGACTGTGCTTGAGAAGAGAGAAAGAAACTGTTGTGTGCATCCTTGCAGGTGAGGGAGGAGGGGACAGGTGTAAGACACCTGGTCAGGTCACCTTGTCAGGAAGAAGGCCAATCTTCTTCCTCAGAGAGAGAGGGCGAAGAGCGTGAGTGGCACCCCAGACATCAGGAGGGGAGGTGGCTTTTGTTCCCTTCTTGTGCAGCCCTGTAGCCTGGCAGGGGTCTCCACCCGCTTTTACCCTAGCAGGAGTTTGCCTTTGGCTTAGGCCAAGGAGGCCCTGCAGCTGGCGGCAGGACCTCGTGTTAGTTAAAGCATGAGTTAGTAGCATGAGGGATTCAGCGCAGACTCACATTGTGTGGAGTTTTCTTTGTATTATCTATTTATTTATTTGTTTGTTTTAAAGTGAGAAAGCAGGATTTGTTGAGAGGACAGAAAAACTCCCACAATGGGAGGGGGCCTCAGGGGGTTATCTGAGGTCTTCTTTTTAAATGAGAACATGAGATGACAAATGAATACTTAGGTCTAAGGCCTTGGACGGGTCAGCCAGTGACGGCCATGAAGCTCAAGCTCCTTTGGCCTTGGCGTGAATCTTGGCTGTATAGGATGGCTTGAGTGGCCTTCTGAGGCAGAGCAGAGGAAAACAGTGGATGTTTCCAGTTTGTGGAAATGTGATTTTGTTAGCCGTCTCGCAGCTGTTGTGAGGGAAGAATGAAGGCTCAGGGCATCGAGGGGCAGTCAAATGAACAGGGGACTCACGCAGGCTTGGTATTCTTTGTTTTGTGAGTTGTCCAGGCTGGAGGACTGTGCACGATCATGGCTTACCACAGCCTCAGTTTCCTGGGCTCAGGTGATTCTCCTGCCTCAGCCTCCCACAGAGCTGGAACTACAGGTGCATATCACCAGTCTGGGTATTTCTATGACTGACAAGTTAACAAAATTATGAATAATTGTACCAGATCCTTTGTTAGTCTGTGACTTTTGGTAGAAAAATAAAATGTGGCTGTTGACTTGCTAAACTACCGTCTGGCCATGTGTTCTTTGAGCTGTGGCTGGGGCCATGTTTTCCTAAGCTTTGTTCCCCTCCCCTACCTTGGGTAGGCGAATCTCCTGTCACTCACTGTCTCATATCTCCTTTCTCTAATTTACAAAAAAAGAAAAATAGAATGTTAGAGATGAGGTGAAATGGAAATAAGTCGTCTGACAAGGAGGATTGAAGGAACATTGAGAGGCAGTCGGATGAGGGTGACCACCCACAGCCTATGGTAGATGAAGTTCTCACCATGTGATGTTGTTATCTCACTGGTCGATAGAGGATGGTAACTGCAATTATTTGAACATAAAATCACCATACTGACAGGTATGAACTGAGGGGGAGTTGATTTTGTAAAGTTTTCTAGTTCTTCCTTTTCCATAATAAGCATTTTAGGAAGGGAAGGCGTTGCAGAAAGGCCTTCCAGGGAGGACAGACCCAAGAGGTCTTAGTATAATATGGAAGTGCAACATTGCTTTGAAACGAAGGCACTGGGTTTTTTTCCGTTTGACTTCCTGTGAGTTACAAGATATGGAGCTACTGTCCCATATCTCATGACAGGACCCTAGAGGGTGAGTCGGTAGGAAAAAAAGGGTGAAGGCGGAATCCCTACCCTCACGAAGACTCTGATCCAACACACACACACGCAGCAAGTGAAGAATTGAGTGGTGACGGTGGGCAGCCATATGGGACCGCAGGATAGGGCAGGCTACTCGTGGGAGAGCCCCGGGGCTGCAAGGACGCATTCCGTACATCTGGACCAGAACCTGGCAGGCTTCTCTCCGGTCCTTCACCACACAGCGGGTTTGTTTCTCTATTTTATATGAGAGGTGTAGCAATGCTTCTTGCATTGACAGGCTCTGCTTACAGTCATGCAATATTAAACACAGCCTGTTTTTTGGATGGACCACCCTGGAAGTGATGCTTCAGATCTTTTAAAGAAACATGTTTCTTTAATATATAAATATGCCCAGTGTATTCCCCTCCCTGAGGCAGCAGGGAAAGTTGGTGTCTACTACCTACATGGAAACCGGTTTTCTAAAATTGTCTGGAATCATACTAAACATTCATTAACTGTACAGGAGACTTATTTCAGAGGGGATTTTTTTTTTATTTTAAAAAATTAATTTATTTTTAATTGACAAAAAAGTATATATATATTTATCATGTATGACATGATGTTTTGAAATATGTATATATTGTGCCATGGCAAAATTGAGCTGATTAACATAGGCGTTACCTCACATGTCATTTTTTTGTGGTGGGAACACTTAAAATCTCCTCTCAATGATTTATGAAAGTATAATTCATTGTTATTAACGTTTTTCATATTAAAGAGGTTTTGTTGCTTTTCTTTTTCTTTTGAATTGGGAGTCTCACTCTGTTGCCCAGGCTGGCATGATAATGGCTGACTGAAGCCTCAACCTCCTGGGCTTAGGTGATCCAGTGATCCTTCCACCTCAGCCTCCTGAGTAGCCGGGGCTACAGGTGCGTGCCACCATGCCTGGCTAATTTATTTTATTTTTTTGTAGGCTGATCTTGAACTCCTTGGCGCTAGTGATTCTCCTGTTTCGGCCTTCCAAAGTACTGGGATTGCAGTCATAAGCTACCATGCCCGGCCAAGAGGTTTTTTGAAACATCTGGACTTCTCTTACTGAATATAAACTCAATGTGTATATACACATACTCACAAATACCAGGGGTGCCAAAAAAATGTATACACGTTTAAGAGATGTTCACCATAATCAGAAGTGTCTGGATGCGGATGGTAACCATTTTGAGCACCTCTTGTAATTGCAGAAGTCAAATATGACTTGTATTCATCTTTTGTTATCAGTATATATTGAATATTACAGTTTTAGTACAATTTTTTTCTTTCTTAAAAGCTATATATATATTTTGGCACCCTCTGTATACATTGCTTCATTTAAGGTCAGTATTTATAGCATAGGAAATTTGAAAAATTAGAGGAGTTCTATTAAGAGAGTAAACTTTATTCCTACTCAAAGATACTGGAAATACCTAGGAAAATATATATGTGCTTATATGACACCATCTCCTTTGTTTCTTTCAAAGATATTAAGCTACTGAAAACCATAGTAAAAAAAAAAAAACAGTCAAAAAACAATATTTTATGATGCATGAAAGCGTTTGAAAACCTAATTTTGTCTTTAATTATATAAATACATTCTGGAAGAAAGTTAAGATTTTAATGTGTTTCTGTGCTGTCTGTAAGCTTCACTAATAATTTGAACTTCCTTCATCTGTCTCATGAGTGTGTTTCTGTGAGAAGAGCGTAGGTTACAGGCATTTAGTTTAGAGGGGGTGAAAAAAGAAATGTTCATGTTAATTTAATTTTTTCTTACTATTTCTTGCCCTACTGTTCATTCTGCAGACTTGCATTTTGTGTATGACGGTCTTACTGTTTCCATGAGGAACTGTAGTCTGTTTTCCCCAGGCTTATAAACAGTGGGCAGTGATTTTATTTCGTGTGACATTATGAAATCACATGAACAGTAAGGTGCCTCAATGCCATACAAAATTAACAATAATGGACGGATGTTGATTCCCAAGTCTAGGATTTAGGATTAGGTTTTAAAATGTTAATTTGTTCATTTGTCTTAATATTTTCTTTGGCCACCTCAGATAAACCAAATCTCAGTGCATCATGGAATACGTGTCAGCCTCAAGGCATATAGTGCTGTAGGAGGACAAGTCAGTAATGAAGAGAGACTTTTTTCTTCTGTGACACACTCAGGAAGAAGAATTTGTAATTTGCGTTGCCTTTTTAGATCATTAATCCCCCTTTTTTCCCGGCATGGTGAAGGATCCTAGTATTAATTATCAGTTATTTTTGTAATGAAAACGAGGCCTAAAGTTGTCACTGTTGACTTTCTCAAGAGGGATATTGCATTTTTAGGCCAGCCCCTACCCCCATACATGTTGGATTTCAGGGTAATTTTAAGCCAAATTCTTTAAAGTACATGAAACTCATAGTCCTATTGCTAAATAATTCCAAAAGAAGCAAGTTTTTCTCCCTGAGCACCTTATTTCTAGAATCTTCTTTTTTTCCCTTTTAAACAACAATCTCTTGAAAAGAATATCAATGATCAGGTTCCTCTGGGGCAGTTTGAACTTCATTAGCATTTCTAAGAGGCCTTTTCAATTAGATTATATTCCTGTAAACACTAGAGAGTTTTGCATAATTTTTAAGTGGAATAGAACTGGCTACAATTTACCATGGAAATACAGTTAACCCCAGATTCCTAGCTGGTTGACAGTTGGATTTTCCCAGCAAATTCCCCCCCCCCCCCGGTTTTATTTTCTAGCTTTGAGAGTTATCTGGTATACAAAAGAATTGCACATAATTAATATATACATTTTGATGAGTTTGGCTATATGTATAGGTTCATGTTACCATCACCTTGTCAAGGTAATACACGTATCTGTCATCTCTGAAACTTTGCTTGTGTCCTTTTTGGTTGCTTTAAAAGAAAAAAAGTACCCCTCAGCCCATTTTTTTATTCAAGGTTTCACTGTTACCCAGGCTGGAGTGCAGTGGCACAATCACGGCTCACCACAGCCTCGACTTCCTGGGCTCAGGAGGTCCTCCCACCTCAGCCCCTCAATTAGCTGAAGCAGAGGTGCATACCACCACACCTAATTTTATTTTATTTATTTATTTATTTATTTTTTGAGTTGGAGTCTCACTCTGTCGCCCAGACTGGAGTGCAGTGGCCGCTCCCGGCCACCGCAGCCTCGACCTGCTGGGCTCCGGCGATCCTTCCGCCTCAGCCTTCCGAGCAGCTGGAACTACAGGCGCGCGCTACCACGTCCGGCTGATTTTTTGATTTATTGTAGAGATGAGGTCTCGCTTGCCCAGGCGGGTCTCGAACCCGCGGGCTCAGGCAATCCACTCACCTCAGCCTTCCAAAGGCGCGGGATTACAGGCTGAGCCACCGAGCCCGGCTGCCCCACATCTTTATAGTAATAATAAAAAAGAAAACACACAGTCATGAATTGGCTTACTACAAAAAGTAACTCATGTCCTATGAGATATCCAATAATTGTCACAATAATGTGGCTACAGGTGGTGTGAAGGAATGCAATGTGCGTAAACCACATCATTTAAGAGTTAGGGGACATTTCAGGATGAACTACCTGTCTTATCTTTTACTTTGAGGTTCTTTGAATTATTCTTACTGGCACAAATGAACTCTGAAAAAAATTATGTTTCTTGTTGGCATAGTTGAAGTTGAATTTTTCCCATCTCAAGGAATAATTTGACTACAGTTAACCTGTGCTGAGTGTGTTGTACAGAATTCTAGATGAACATTGAAGCTTATTGGTGTCCGACTGGTGCCTCTTTAGTTCACACGTTAACCAGAGACTCAGAAAATGTTTAAACAGAAAGAGGAAATATGAACTCTTCCTCTTTTGTTGTCTTCTAAGATTTATACCCTCAGTTTCTAGTAGATGGAAATGGATTTCCTTGACTTCCTCCTGTGAGTTTTATGCTGTCAAGTGTGTTTATGTATAAAAGTTTCAGTCATCGGCAAGGTGAACTCTCATTCTATAGGGAGAAAAGTCATCCGAATAGGATAGTGAAACTATGTTGCTCCCTTCTTTAAAGTTACCTCTGCTATCTGCCTAATTTCCTAAATTTTCCAGAAATCCTTGTATACATAGTTGGTATCTGCATGACAGGTCCACTTGGAGCTACACAGCCATACCTGAAGCATAAATCTTTTTTTGTTTTCAGATTTATTAAGGCATAGTTGATAAATAAAAATGGTAGATTTTTGCAATACATAAGATGTTTTATATATATATATATAAATTATAAAATAATCCAATCACAATAAGTAACATACCCATCACATCACATGGTTACTATTTTTGGTGCATGTGATGATAACATTTCAAATCTAACTTCTTAGCAAATTGCAAGTGTACACTAGAATATTATTAACTATAGTCACTATTATGTACATTAGATCCTTACAACCTATTCGTCTTATAACTGAAAGTTTATAGCCTTTGACTGACATCATCTCATTACTACCACCTCCCAGGTCCTGGTCACCACCATGATACTCTCTGTTTAAGTTCTAGCTCTTGATATTTCATAAAAAATGAGGACTCATACCGTATTTGTCTTTTTCTGACTCACTTATTTTATTTAGACTAATGTCTTCAAACTTCATCCATGCTAAGTGGCAAAAATTATTTTTATTTTGTGGCTATATAATATTCTATTATATATAACTATATCAAACTTTTTGTATACATTCTTCTGTAAATAAATACTTAGGTTATTACTATGTCTTGGCTATTGTAAATAATGCTGCAATGAACATTGGAGTGCAGATATTACTCGAACATACTCATTCTAATTTATTTTGATATATACCCAGAAGTTGAATTCCTGGAACATATGGTAGTTATTTTAAAACTTTTTTAGGAACCTTTATGCTGTTTTTCATGATAGCTGTGCCAATTTACACTCTCAATAACAGTACACAAAGTTTCCCTTTTCTCAACATCCTTATCATTTGTTATATTTTAATGTATTTACTTACTTTTATTAATAACATTTCAATTGATAAATTATAATTGTATACCCTTGTGTAGTACAATGTGATGTTTCCATATATGTACACAATGTAGAATGATTATATCAGCTGATTAACATATCAATTACAACTTTTACTTATTTTTTTGTGGTGAGATATTTGAAATGTTCTCTTTTAGTTATTTGAAATATGCGATACATTATTGTTCTCTATAATCATTCTCAAAACTTTTTCTCCTGTTTATCTGAAACTTCATATTTTTTGAGTAACAAATCCTCATTTTGTCTTTTAGATCATAGTTATCCTAATGAGTTTGAGATAATATCTCACTTAAGCTTTAATTTGCATTTCCCTGATGATTAGTGATGTTGTACCCCCTTTCATATGCCTGGTTTGCATTTGTATGTCTTCTTTTGAGAAATGTACATTCAAGTTATTTGACCATGTTTTAATTGGTTTATTTTAATTTAATTTAATTTAATTATTTATTCATTCATTCATTTATTTTACTATTGTGTTGGGAAAGAAAATATGTTAAATTGACTCTGCTTACAGATGGCATGTAATAAATAGAAAATCATTAATATATAGCATGAGTTTTTAGAATTGCTCTAAAAAGAAGTCATATTATAAGAGGAATAACATTGCATATATCTCAATCTTCTGACATATCCTACAAAGTCTTATAGTTTATCAACAAAAGCCATGGTATGAGGGAGTGGCCATTTTTGGAGAGTGAAAATTAAATAGCAGCATGAAGAGGGTACTTCCAGAAAAGAGTTGTGTGGCCTGTATCATCAGAGGCTAAGCAGAGGCAGAATGGCATTCAAGCATGGGAACAGACCAACAGATATGTCAAAGACCAAGCAAGGTGTGAAGGATGTCTCTATGAAAAAATTGCTTGGCATTGCACATCATAAATCAAACAGGGTGAGAGAGCATTCAAGAGATGGGTGAGGACAAGATTAAGCAGTCAAAGTCAAAGCAGAGAAAAGAGATATTGTAATGGGAAAGGATAGAGACTGGAAAGAGATCGATTACATGTTAATGGAATGGGGTGATGGAATAGTAATCACTTTAAGGATAATTGGGGTTACATTAAGAATAACTGGAATTCACATTTTTAGAAGAGAGTACAAACGTACAAAGAGAAGAAAGCATGCACTGAAAATGTAGTTACATATTTCGTTCTGTCTGCAGAGAAACCACAGGAGTGGTGATACTCTCCACAGCAGTGCACATGTATAGAGCACATATCTGACTTCTAAATACAGTGTTGTACTAAAAGGAATTGTACCTCCTGGGATAAATGGCTGATTTCAGATCTGTGCAGGGAAATCTAAAATGAACCTGGAACATCTGGTTCAGCAGAAAGGAATAAGATGTTCAAAGAATAATGGGCATGTGTCATAAAGACAAAGAAACCAAATGAAATAGGTTTTTTACTGCCTAAATCTGGGATAACTTGAATATCAGATAAATAACGGTTGTGATAAATTATAATTCATCGAGTAAAGTATGTGACAAACAAAATGTGTACACATATCAAAGAAACTCACTATATGAAAAGAACATGCCAAATGACAGGATACATGAGAAAAACAAAGTATTAATTTTGTGCTCCTCCTGTTTATGATGCATAATCTGAATCTAATTATTAGCAATCTTTATACAAACCCAAACTAAGTGACACATTCAATAACCAACTGAGCTATAAACTTCAAAAATATCAAGGTAATTAAATTCAAGGAAAAACTGAGGAGAATAAAAAGGTATGACGACTAAATGGTGCTTAATATTGAATTAGATGAATTAACAATACAAGATATTTTTACAATTGGCAAAATTTGAATAGAGTGTGATGAATATACAGAAGTAATTTTTTAGTGTCAATTTATGATATAAATAGTTGCATTTTATATGCCTTTGCCAGAAATATACACTTCAAATATTCAAGGATCATGAAGCAACAAGTTGTTAACCTATATTCAAGTAATTCAGGAGAAACTTATTTGTAATTATTGCATTTCTGAAATTCATAAATGTTTCAAACATTTAAAAAGTAAATATTAAAATATGATAATAAAAATTCCTCACTGAATTTCTAGTTTCAGGTCTGACATGTAAAGGGCCTGGAAGTTATCATCCCTATTATACAAACAGGAAGAAGATAAACAAACTGATAATCAATGACATTTTATGGACCTATCAGCAAAGTGAGTTTGCGGGACAAACTACCACTCAGAAATCTGGAGATACAGAAAAATCCAGACAGCCACAACATAAATGTGCTCTTTAGAACAGAAACCACTGGAGCTATAAACTGGGAGGACATTTAAATGTAAATTGGATACATTGTTGGAGGCTAAAAGTAGACTAGCATGAAAATGAGAAACTCCTGAGGGCAATATTAACCTAGGGGTACTATAATTTCATAAGGTTTTAACATGCAGGAACACTGACAAGATTTCATGATGAAAATCTAAGTAAGGTCTCCTGGATTTGCAAGGGGAAGAAAAGAATAATCATTGTGCAATGCACCCAGAGCATTCTATTTAACAGTCCTTCCTACTCTCCATGGGTAAAGAGAAATGTCTGTGGAACAAACAAATATCTGATTATAAGATTGGGAAGGAGACATATAAGATGAGCCTGAAACATCCTATAGTCCCAGAAAATAAGGCTATACTCAAAAAATAAAATAAATAAATAAAATCAGTGTGACAAATGTATGTCAAAGAGATGCTGACATCAGTGGAAAAACCTTCCACTGACCAAAAATTTGAGCAGTAGGATGAAGTATATTTTACTCAAATGTATAAAATAAATATCCATGTATCCATATTGACTTAAATAAATGATTGATAGTTCCACTTATATTGTCTGCAGGAATGTCCACGCTGCTCTTCATGATGGCAGTGCCAATCTATGTTCTCACCAACAATGGACAAATATTCCTTTTTATCTTACCAATAGGGGAAACTATGTTTTGAGTAAACAAAGAATCTTTGTACTATCATCACAGAATTTTTGTTAGCCTAGTTCTGTTCTAACATTATAAAACACGTATTAAAAATTCTCACCAACACCTTTTATCTCTCTTCTTTTTGATAATAGCCATTCTAATAGGTGTGAGGTAGAAAAAATTATCATAGTGATTTTGATTTGCAGTTCCATAATAGTTCCTCATATTGAGTACCTTTTCATATACCTGTTGGCCATTTTTATCATATCTTTAAGAAATGTCTGTTCAGGTTCTTTGTTCATTTGTTTTTCTGCTGTTGAGTTGTATGATTTATTTATAAAGTTTAGATATTAGTTCATTATCAGATATGTGGTTTGCAAATTTTTTCAGTCTGTGGGTTTCATTTAGAGTTTGATGATTGTTTCCTTTGCTGTGCAGAAAATTTTTAGTTTGATGTAGCTCCATTTATTTATTTTGGCTTTTGTAGCTTTGTCTTTTAGTGTGATATCCAAAATGTCATTATCAAGGACAATGTCAAGGAGCTTTTCTTCATGTGCCCCAGTAAACATTTTTCTGGTATATACTCAAAGAAAAAGAAATCACCACCCAGTAAAAGTATCTGCTTTCCCATGTTTATTGTAGCATTATTCACAATCTCCAAGATATAGGACAACCTAAGTGTCCAGTGATGGACAAATGGATTACCAAAAAAAAAAATAGGGTGTGTGTGTGTGTGTGTGTGTGTGTGTGTGTGTGTGTGTATACAATGGAATATTATTCAGGCTTTTCAGAGAAAAATATTCTGATATCTGCCACAACATAAATGAACTTGGAAGACATTATGCTAAGTGAAATATGCGAGACATAGACAAAAGAAGATTTCATGGTCACTTATTTGGGAATCTCAAAAAAAAAAAAGAGTCAAATACACAGAGATAAAGAATATGGCCATGGTCGGGGATACAGGTGTCAATGAGAAGATTTAGGCCAAGGGATACAAAGTAGTAGATATGTAGGAAGAACAAGTTTAAAGATAATACTCACAATATGAAATTATAGTTAAAATCTTCTATTGCGTTCAAGAGTTTACTAAATGAGTATGTTTCAGCTGTTCTTGTTACTTGCAAAAAAATTGGGTAACTAAGTGAGATGATGTGTATATTAACTTGCTTCATCATAGTAACCATTTTATTACTTATATGTATCTTCTAACTAACATAATGTTGTATACAGTAAATATACAAAATAAAATTTATAATAATTAAATAATGATTTAATAAATTGATAGATGGTGTAAGACACATATCTCTCATGCAGAAAAAATTCCAAATAATTTATTTAGTTATTTTGTCCTCAGAGAGGTTGAGTAAACTTTCCACAACTTGAATTGGGTAGTGCTTAGTGACCTGCTTCAAATGACTACAGTGTGGAAAGTTCGAGGTATAGATAAGGATAAACGTCACAGTGGAAAAACACTGCTTCCTGCGGAAAATCAAGGTCAACATCATCAGTGGTGATAAAACATGTTGATAGTTTGCACTCTTGATAGATGTTATAAAAATGGCACGTTATCTTCATGAGTTTTCTCCTCTAAACCCATAATCTCAATCTTATCATGAGAAAAATGACAGACAAATTTCACTGGAGCAGCATCCTACAAAATACTTGATAAATCTTCCTTAAAATTGTCAAGTTAATAAAAATTCAGAAAATTCTGAGAAACTCTGGTTCAAAAAGGAGGTTAAAATTAATTAGCTACTATGTGTAATTTAGTATGCTAGATGGGGTCCCTCAGCAACAACAACAAAAAGATGATAAGTAAAAACTAAGGATCTGAACAAGGCATTGATCTTAGTTCATATTAATATATTAACACTGATTTCATGATTGTAACAAATGCACCTATAATCTAAGATTTTAACAATACGGGAAGCTATATTTTGGGTAAACAGTATTCTTTGTACTATTTTCACAGATTTTTCTTGTTAACCTAGTTCTGTTCTAACATTATAAAAAATTTGTTAAAAATCTATTACTTAAATTATATTTACTACTCCTAAAATGTCTTACCTATGAAAAATTATTTCATCATGTGAAGCAGCTCTTGGATAAAACTGGAAGCCAATCCAAAACTAAAATTTCTAAAACATACAAATAATGAAAGCACTGAATATTTAATATCTGTGTGTTTTAATTAAAGTTGTGGTCATAAGAACAGGCAAACTTTAAATATTTATATCCAAAATTAACAAATTAAAGGTAATTAAATTCTCAATGTGAAAATATAAAAAAATAGACAAAAGTGTAAATAAGGACACAATAGCAAAGACAAAACAAAAAGTAATTAGTAGAAAGTAGAAATAATTCATTTGAAATATTTTTTCTTAAAATATTTATCAAAATAAAAGAAAAATATCTAATCTAATAAACAAAAAAGAACTGTGTAAAAAAATACCAAATTAAGCATGGCAAGGAGGAAATAGCCAGTGAGACAGATATGTTTTTAAAAAACTATAAAATAAATGTGCATAATTTATACTCACATATTTCTAAATAGGCTAGATTAATTTGATCTTTTTTAGAAAAAATTAAATGAACCATAATTGATTTAGATATAGTAAAAAAGCTTTACATTAAATCACATAATCAAATATCATAATTAATTAAGTCAACCTAACATTGCACTTGTAAAGTGATACAATATGAAAGCCAAAATAACAATTATGAAGTATTCTTGCCATAAATGAACATGAATTTTATCGTATTTAAATCTAACTTCCAGTTTACGGAAAAATATAGTCAAAAGTTAAAAGATAAACATGAAAAGGCATCTGAGAAAAATTTAGAATGTTTTATTTTACAATAAACTTAGCTCAGTCTTTTTTACAAGTAAAAAAGTTACTAAGAAAAATGATCATAAAAAAAGATAAATCAAACACCAAAAAAAAAAAAAAAAGCAAGAGGATCATTCTAAATTAAGAGACTACAAAGATCTAACAATTAAATGCAATGTATTTTCCAGGAAAAATATATCCTACTAATATTGCATATATATTTTTGTGTGTGCACGTATGTATAGCAGGTAATTGACATGTAATTGATTATTCGCTTTCATTTCCTACAGCGTTTATCTGAATAGAACAAAAATTCAAGTATATATTGAAACAATTTGTCTATTAATAAGATGAGGTTGTACTTTATAATTCAATGTGTGGTCTTTTAGTAGAAGGCAAAAGAAAAGATATAGCTGATGACTGATGTTCATATACTGCTTGTAGAATTTGAATATATACTCAGAAGTGAAATTGCTACATCATGTGGTAATTCTATTTTTATTATTTGAGGAACCTCCATGATGTTTTCCACAATGGCTGTACCAATTTACAATCCCACCAACAATGTTCAAGGGTTCTCTTTCTCCACATCCTTGCCAACACTTGTTATCATGTGTCTTTTTGATAATAGCCATTCTAACAGATATAAGCCATTCTACCTTATTGTAATTTTAATTTGCATTTATCAGATAATTAGTGATGTTGAGCACCCTTTTATATCGCCGGTGGCCATTTATATGTCATCTTTAGTGAAACATCTCTTCAGGTCTTTGCTATTTTTTAATTGGGTCATTTGTTTTCTTACTTCCTTATATATTTTGGATATTAACTCCTTATCAGATATGTGATTTACAAAGATTTTTTTCCTAATCCATAGGTTATATTTTCATTTTGTCACTTGTTATATCCCATGTAGGAATTTTTAAAATGTCTGCATTTCACATTCATTGCAGCGTTATTCACAATAGCCATTATGGAATCAATCTAAATGTCCGTCAAAGGATAAATGGACAAAGAAAATTTATTATATGTGCGCAATTGAATATGGAATACTATGAAACCTTAATTTAAAAAAAAAAGGTTTGCCATTGCGACAACATGGAGGAATTTGGAGGACATTATGCTAAATAAAATAAGTCAGGCACAGAAAGACAAATACTGTATGATTTCACTTAATGTGGAATCTAAAAATGTTGAACTCACAGAAGCAGAGACTAGGATGGTAGTTGTTAGAGTCTGGGGGTTTAGAGGTTTGGGGAGATGTTGATCAAAGGTTGCAAGTTTCAGTGAGACAGAAGGAATATTTTAGGAGTTCTTTTGTGTACAGTATGGAAGCAATAGTTAATAATGATGTATTGTATACTTGAAAATGACAAAAAGTAGATATTAAGTGTTCTCACCACAAAAATGTTAAGTATCTCTGGCAATGGTTGTGTAAATTATGTTGATTTAATCATTATACAATGTATACATATAAAATCTTCACGTTTTACACCCTAAATACATACAATTTATCTGCTAATTATATATAAATTAATTTTAAAACAAAATTAAAGACTAAATGAATAACAACGAATTTGAAACAATGAGATTTAAACTATATTTTTCAATAGGTAACACAATTTTTATTAGATTGCTTTTAGAAATTCACAGATGTTATGACTTAAAATTGTTAATTCCACAGACTTGTTTACTTATTTTTTAAATCCTAAAATAAGTACTACAAGGAGTGGCTTCCTCACTCCTTGTAGTACAATATCTCGATGTGTAATATCTCTAAATCCTATCAATAACAAAGTTGGGTTTCATTACCTAGGAATACTGAATATCTCTGCATTTCTGATTCTTACTCTTTTTTGTTTGTTTTTTTGAGTTGGAGTCTCGCTCTGTTGCTGGAGTGCAGTGGCACACTCATGGCCGATTCTTATTCTTAAAAAGCATGATCACAAAGACTAAAAACAAAACAAAACTATATTCTTTCCCTTTGTATATTGATTTATTTGACAAATAAAAATCATATAGAGGGATCTTCCCATATAAGGAATTATTTTTTGAAGGGAAAGCCCCTTGTAATACTGGCTTCCTCCAATAGGGAAACGTTCTAGGAATCCACCAACATCAATGTATGAGCTAGCATTGCATTCAGCTTCAGTGAATTTGGGGGGAAGATTCTTTCAACATACTTGCCCATTTTATGACGAGTGATTTATGAATGCCATGCCCTATCTTCCCTATTCACCCAAACTCACCCCAAGCAACTGTTCTTTTGTTACTCTGGATGAACAAAGTTTTCAAAGGAATACATTCCCCATGTAGACGAGATGCAACAAAAAAAAACAGCACAAGCATTAAAAGGCATCCAAATAGACGAGCTCAAAGACTATTTTGAGAACTGGAAAAAGCATCTCAATAGGTGTATTGCATCAAACAGAGAGTTCTTTGAAGGTGACTGATGTTTAAACATGTAAGAATAAATACACAATTTTTAATAAATAAGTTCCATGTTTTAGGGGGTTCCTCTTACATATAATGTTCAACCTGTTGTTTGAAAATATGTACACCCTGTGGAAAGGTTCAATTAAACCAATTAATGTATGCATTCCTTCATGTAATTATCAATTTGTTGGTGAGAACACCATTTATTATTCAATTTAAAATATGACGGAAAGTCGGATGTCACAGCACAAGGGAGAAAGAAGTCTTTGTTAGCCAAAGTTTTTAAAAGGATTTCTTGCTCCATATCAGTAAACTATAGCCCATAGCCTGACCAACCTTATTTTTAAGAATGGCTTGTGAACTAATCATTGCTTTCACATTTTTTGATTGTTTATACAAAAATCAAAAGTAGAATAATATTTATGATTCATCAAAATTGCATGAAATTTATTTTCATTGTTCATAAATAATGTTGAGAATTTGTGACAGAAACCACAAAGATGATAATATTTCATAACTGGCCATTACAGAAAATGTTTTCTAACTGCTCCAGAACACTGTGTGGTCCTAAGCCCCAATAATTAGCAGCCACTTGCTCTCTGTCCCAATCTTCTGGAAAGCATTCTTCCCTTCTGGTTTCACTAGACCTGCCTCATGGCTTGTGGTTATGACTTATTTCACAAGGGAAGAGTATGATTCAGGATGAATTCTTCTCTATTTATGAATAGCATAAAAATAACATTGCTTCCAGAAAACAAAATAATATAAAGATTCCAATGTAGGAAAAGTCACAGTTATACCATGTAATAATATATTTAAGAACATCTAGATGATGTGTCATCTTTGATTTCTTTGAGCAGTGCTTTGTTGTTTTCATTGTAAAGGGCTTTCACTCCTCTAGGAAGATGTCAAGTTTTTTCATTGTTTTTGCAGCTATTGTGAATGGGATTGCAACTTTTATTAGGTTTCTGTTTGTTTATTGTTGGTGTATAGGAATGCAACTGTCTTTTGCACATTTATTTTATACCCTGAGACATTGCCAAAGTTCTTTATCGGTGCAAGGAGTTTTTTGACAGATTTTCTTGGGTTTTTGAGGTATAGAATCATCTGCAAAGAGGGATAGCTTAACTTCCTCTTTTCCTATTTGGATACTGAAACAATTACTTTGAAAGACTGTCAATATCTACTAAATGTATACCAACTGAATATCTACTAAAAACAATTTCGTTTCTGGATATATGCATTATATTTAATATTTCCATCAAAAAAATGCATGAGAAACTTCATGGAACTTTGTTTATAGAGTCCAAAACATAGAATAACCCATATGTCTATTAACAAAAGAATATATACAGAAATATTTTTATTGATGCAATATAATCCTATAAATAAACAACATGGAAAAATGGCTACTACTACATGCAATGTCCTGAATAATGGAAGTGAAACAAAATAATGTCTGTATGATGCTATTTATATGTAGTTTTGAACACATAAAACTAATATATGGTGGTAGAAGTACAAGTAGTGATTACCCATGTGGGAGTATGATTAGAAGGGATGCTGGAATTCTTTAAAATGTTGATATGGTTAGTGTTTTTACACATACTGTATTTCCATCAGTCTCCACTTCTGTCTCTCTATACACATATAAATAAATTCTATATGTGTGTAAATATTATTTGGAATATATAATTGATGTTTGTTTATTGTACGTTAACATGTTTTTCTACAATTTAAAAAAAATGGAGAAAAGACAGCCCAGGACTATTAAGTCTTTGCTAGTTCGTTATTGTTTAAAATATTCTTTTGAGAAAAGCAAAGTAGAAAACCTATATATACAGACAAAAATTCTTAGATATTTGGTTTCATTCACCCTGAAAAGCGTGTTTCAACATTGATTCATTTTGCCTCACATCCTTTTACCAATGGAACGCTGTGGCGATATCGTAACGTTCACCATTAACCAAATCTGAGGATGTACACTGTAAAAAGTGAATTTAGGTACTATAGTGATCCCATAGGGAAACGGTGTAAAGGAAGAGTTACTGAATGCATTACATAATCTCTTCATCTTCTGAAACCATGCAATAATTTTGACTAGAACATATATATATAAAATGAAAATTGAGACTTGAATATATATATATTCAAGTCTCAATTTTATACATAAATATATATATGAAAAGTATTTCAAAAACTGATTTCAAGAACCATTTGAAGAACCATTGCAGGTTCTTTGTTTTGAATTATCCTCATTTTTCAGTTATCCTAGCTTCAAACATTAAACACATCAGCATCAGTGCTGATAAATATAATTCATAGATATCAGTTTTTAAAAATGGCAAAATACAAGACAGCCCATGCCATTGCAATAAAAACACATTTCTGACTGAATGTTTTTATGCTTTAAGTGCTGTGCTTTTTTATCAGGGGCTCTTTTATGCAATAAAGTTCCTGCATTCAAATTTGGACTTTTTTGGATACCATTTTTACTGACACTTTCTGACATTTGACTTGTAATACTTCCCATTAGGAGAAGACAGGATACAACCTGTGCTTGGTTTTCTGGAACACTTTATGGTCTAACCTAACTTAATGGACTAATTTGAAGTAAATTCATATATTTACATATATATGTATATATATTTTACATATTTTGAGAATGGTTCCTATACAAATTCACTAGCAAATCTTGGTAATATTCCTTTTCATTTAAGCCTAGGCTTACTAGTGAAATAAAAAACATGAACGTCAAAAAATTCTGTAAAGTATGTAAACATTCTTTCTGAATGATTAAGAATGACTATTGATTAAGAATGATTAAGAATACAATAATTTGGCTACTATATCACAAATAATTGTTAACTTGGCAGGCTGAAACCACTCTAAAGGCAAGAAAAGTCTTATTGTCAAAATGGACAATTTGTAAAAAAAGAAGATTTAAAAATCTTAGGGAATATTATTATAAAATATATTTATTTCTTTAAAGTCTGGACTTTGTTTTATACACAAAGAATCCACCTTTTGGTTGTGAGAGCTCACAATAAGTAAGAATACGTTAACAATTTGTTTTTTCTTTTCTTTCTTTTTTATTTATTTTAATCTAGTTTTTCTGCTAGAGGTATAACTGTTTGTGGAGAAAGGCATTAAATTATGCTGCTAACTCTGCCCCATTATTTTATACACTTCAGTATGGAACTGGAAATATATTTAAATATAAATTTATATGATAACACAAACAACTTCAAACTCATTGTGTTTCTTCAAGGATGAACTTAAGTTTTCATATGCAGGCTGTACTAAGAGTCCAGCAGAAGCCCACTGAAAATCCCTAAAGAGTAGAAAAGGGCTGAGAACTTTTACAGTTTTCAAGACTTGAAAGTGTTGTTAGTGACAAAACATTTCTATTAAACAGTGTTGCTTTTCTCTTGGCATTGCATTGACCAAATTCCTTTAGTAGGTAAAACTGAACAACAGAAAAATATCAATAATAGTCCTGCATGATAAATGAAAAACAAGGCAAAAAGCCCCTAAGAGATCACATATAATACATCATTACATAATATTAAATATACTGCAGATAGCCAGTAGCATATGTACAAAATTAAAATTAACAGGTCAGTGCTCCAGGCTGGGAAACATTCATTTGGTTCCTACTAATGAATCCCTAATGGACAGCTTCAGTGCACGTTGGGGTGTATTTTCACATAATGTCATTGGACCACAAACTAACTTTCTTGCCTGATCTAGTTTACATAAGAAATAAAAATGCTTGGAAGAGAGAATTTTAGAGCAAAGGAAAACTTTTCATACAGAGTCATTCTGAAAGACACCACCACAAATGAGGATCCTATATATTCAACCAAATGACATGGGTAAAATGGAATCATCTACTGACTGTAAATTTCCGAATAAATGACTGAAAGATTCGGAGATGATCTTGGTACTTGATTAATTCTATAACCCTGTTCTCAGGGTAGAAGTCAGTAGTGCAAAGACAGGTTCTGAAAATAAACACTCCTTTTAGAGAAATGTACAAAAGCAGTTGGTAGTGTTTTATGATGGTACATGGGATTTTAAAGCTGATTTATTTGTACCAACAGGAGAAAACATACTAATGAAAGCTTTGAGGAAAGAACGTTAACACTGTGCCTAATGGCACAAGGGATATCTAGAGAATAATTTCCTCTAAAGGCCACTTTGAGTATCTGGAAGTGAGAGCCCTACCATATTTCTATGTACAAGCTTTAACACTGAAAAAGCATTAGCCACTGTCAGAGGTAGAATTTCACAGAAGAACGAGACTCATCTGGAAAACTGGTTTTATTGATACTTACCTGAATTATACTAATATCTGGTTTGGCTTCAATTCAAAGATCACACATTTCATATGGCCTTTGTAAATATTAGTAAGACTGAAATCAATACAATAAATGAAAATGTTTTCTGAGTAAAACTCTGAGTACTTATAAGTAGCTGGTAAATCACTAATCATGGCTATTTGCATCCCGTTGGTTAGACTTTGAAATTGAATACATAGAGACAATGCTATACAGTGTAATAACCAATATAATTAGGTGTATTTTATACATACATTTATGAAGAAATAAATTAACATATAAATTTATGACAGAGTAACCATTTAATTTTAGTATTTTTGATAAATATTGAAAACGTTATTTAAATTACATCAAAATGAATCTATTCAAATGCTAATTTTTAGACTCAGAAAAGTTTACATTTGCAAGAATGTATTCAAGGTAACAGTTAAATTAAATTTTTCCAGGTTTAAAGCACAAAATAATAAATTGTAACATTTATAATGTTTTTCAACAAATGTCAGCAATTTCAAAGATAGTTTAAAGTTTCAAATTTGCACAAGACTATAGTCATGCAATGTAAAAATCTGCTTTCAGAGAGAATAATTTGGGGTTCTCCTTGCTTCTAATCTATTTATATGTGTTAATTATTTTCTTCTTACATATTGGCTAATTCTTTTATGGTCATAAGTATTATTTTATCCAATTGCATCAACCAAGTACATCTGTATGGGTAAATCAGTTGCTATTTTTGAAAACACACGGACCATTTCCTTTCTGTTAAATCAAACTGGAGGACTGTAGAACCTATGATTAAAATTTTGAATTTCTATATTTAAAATTTATGCTGTGGAGTTTAACAATCATGTATTCAAAGATAGCCTCTGTCTTTTTTCTTTTAATCTCAACGATTTGGAGACATGTCACTTTAACTTCTTGAGTCACTGTTTACTCTGTGGTTTGAAATATTACAAGAATTACCAAAATGTAACTCAGAGACATGAAGTGATCACATGCTACTGGACATATTGTGCTGATAAACTTACTTGATGCAGGGCTGCCACAAACTTTTAATTTATAAACAAAAAAATGCAAAATCTGCAAAGCACAATAAAGTGAAGTACAATAAAATGTCCATACATTGGACAACTACCTAAACATGCAATAACATTGAATTCTATGTAATAGTTTTTACTTTCCTGATCACTGAGGATCTAGCAACTAAAGCAATTCCATCAATATCTCTCACTATGACTACTACACTAATTAATTCCCACATATAAAATGTTTATTATGTACAAATATTTATTCTTAATCCAGTAAATGTCACTTTTTATTCTTTTATTAATAAATAACATTTTACATATTTATTGGATACATGTGCTTGTTTGGTGCATGAATAGAATGTATAATTGTCACATATTTAGAATATCTATCGCTTTGAGTGTTTATTATTGTTGTGTTGGTATCATTTAAATCCGCTCTTCTTGTTATTTTGAAAGATACACAATATTGCTTCTAAGCATAGTCGCCTTGATCTGCTATCAAACTTCAGAACATATTTCTTCTATCTCACATTATGCTTGTACCCATAGCCAATCTCTCTTCATTTCTCCTCATCTCACCCACACTTTCCAGTGTCTAGTATCTATTGCTCTGTTCTCTATGGTTATGAAATCGAGTTTTTTTTTAAGCTCCCACATGTGAGTGAGAACATGCAGTATTTGTTTTTCTGTTCTTGGCTTATTTCACTTCACATAATGACCTCCAATTCTATCCACGTTGCTGCAAATGACACAATTTTATTCTTTTTTATGACCAAATAGTAATCCATCATGTATGTATTACACATTTCTTTATCCATTTGTTAACTTGATTTCATATTTTGGTATTGTGAATACTGTTGCACTAGACATGTGAGTCCAGTATCCCTTTGACATACAGATTTCTTTTCATTTGGAAAGATACCCAGTAGTGGGGTTGCTGGATCAAATGGCAGTTCTATTTTTAGTTTTTTGAGCATTCTCCATACTGTTTTCCATAATGGTTGTACAAATTTACATTCCTATGAACAGTGTATAAGAGTTTCCTTTTCAGCCGGGCTCTGTGGCTCCGCCTGTAATCCCACGCTTTGGGAGACTGAGGTGAGTGGATTGCCTGAGCCCGCGGGTTTGAGACCCGCCTGGGCAATAAGTCAAAAATTAGCCGGGCGTGGTAGCGCGCGCCTGTAGCTCCAGCTACTCGGAAGGCTGAGGCGGAAGGATCGCTGGAGCCCAGCAGGTCGAGGCTGCAGTGGCCGGGGGCGGCCACTTCACTCCAGTCTGGGTGACAGAGTGAGACTCCAACTCAAAAAAAAAAAAAAAAGAAAGTTTCCTTTTCCTCACATCCTTGCCAGCATCTATTTTTTTTTCTTTTTAGTGATAACCGTTCTAAGTGGGGTGAGATTATATCTCATTATGGTTTCGATTTGCATTTTCTTCGTGACTCGTGATGTTGCGCATTTTCCACCTATTGGTGATTTGTATGCTTTCCTTTGAGAAATGTCTATTCATGTTCTTTCACATTTTTTAATGAGATTATTTGTTGTTCGACTGTAGAATTGTTTGAGTTTCTTGTGTATTCTTGGTATTACTCTTCTGTTGGATGAGTAATTTTCAAATATTTACCCCAATTACAGAAGTTGTCTCCTCACTCTCTTGTTTCTTTTGCTAGGCAGAAACATTTTATTTAATATAGTCTATTTTTGTTTTTATTTTCTGTGATTTTTGAGCTTCAGTCATAAAACCTTTTCTAGTCCAATGTCCTGAAGATTTCCCATATGATTTATTCTAGTAGTTTGGGGGTCTTCCATTCAAGTCTTTAGTTCATCTGGAATTGACTTCCACATACGGTAAGAAATAGAGGTATAGCTTCATTTTTCTGTACATGGCTATTGTGTGTCCCCAGCAACATTTATTGAAGAGGGTTCCCATTTCTGATGAGTGTGCTTGGTGGCTTTTTAAAAGATAGGTTGACTGTAAATATGTGGCTGCATTTTTGTGTTCTCTATTCTGTTCTATTTGTCTATGTATCCATTTTCATACTAATACCATACTGTTTTAGGTACTAGAGTCTTGAAATATGTTTTGAAGTAAGATAGTTTGAACCTCCAGTTTCTTCTTTTTACTCAAGATTGCTTTGGCTTTGGGGCTCAATTTTGGTTCCCTATAAATTTTAGGATGTTTTTTATATTTATCTGAAAAATAACATTGATATTTTGATAGATATTGCATGGCATCTGTAGATTGCTTTGGGCAGTATGGTCGTTTGAATTTTATGAATTCTTCCAGTCCATGATCATGAAAGGACTTTCCATTTGCTTGTGTCCTCTTTCATTTCTTTTACCACTAATTTTTAGTTTATCTTGTAGAGATCTTTCACATCCTTGGTTAAATTTATTCCTAGGTATTATACATTTGTGTAGCTATTTTAAATGGGATTGCCTTCATGACTTCTTTTTTGGCTATATCATTATGGGTGTCTAGAAACTCTACCAATTTTTGTATGTTGATTTTGCATTTTACAACTTTATTATATTTATATATCAGTCCTAAGAGTTTTTGGTTGAGTCTTTTGATTTTTTTTATGTACAAGACTATATAATCAGCAAGCAGGGGCATTTGACTTTATCTTTTAAATTTTTGATGACATTTTTTCCTTGCCTGATTGTTCTGACCAGGCTTTCCAGTACTAAATTGAATAGCAATAGTGAAAGTGTTCACCCTTGTTCCATTTTTACAGGAAAGATTGTAAACTTTTTCCCATTTAGTATGTTATTAGCTAAGGGTTTTTCACATATGGCCTTTATTATTTTGAAGTATGTTCCTTTTGTGCCTAGTTTTTTTTAGGGTTTTTATCATGGAGAGATGCTGAATTTTATCAAACGTGTTTTCTGCTTTGCTTTAAATGATCATCTCATTTTTGTTCCTCATTCCATTGATGTATGTATCATGTTTATTGTTGTGTGTATGTTGAACAATCCTTATATCCCTGGGTTAAATTCCACTTGATCATGGTATAATATCTTTTTGATGTGCTGTTGGTCTTGGTGTACTAGTATTTTATTAAGGATTTTTTGTCTAAGTTCATTAGGATTATTAACTTGTTGTTGTTGTTGTTGTTGATGTGTCCTTGTCTGGTTTTGGTACCAGAGTACCGCTGGCCTTGTAGAATGAGTTAAGGAGAGCTTCCTCTTCTTTAAAATTTTAAAATAGTTTCAGGAGGATTGGTGTTAATTATTCTTTGTAGGTGTGGTAGAATTTGTATGTGAATTTATCCAGTGTCAGCTTTTTCTTTGTTGAGGGACATTTTATTACTGATTGAATCTACTACTCTATTGGTCTGTTCAGGTTTTTCATTTTTATTTCAATTTCTATTTCAATCTTGGTAGGTTTTATGTTTACAGGAATTGTTCAGGTTTTCTATTTCAATTTCGTGTTCTATTTCAATCTTGTAGGTTGCATGTTTCCAGGAACCTATCTATTTACTTTAGGCTTTCCTTTGTTAGCAGATAGTTGGTTACATTAATCTCTGATAATCTGTTGTATAATGTGATATCAGTTGTAATGTCTCCTTTTTGATTTCTGATTGTATTCATTTGGTTGTTTTTTTATCTTTTTTTAGTCTATTTTGTGGTTTATCAATTTTGTTTATCTTTTTGAAGAAAATATTTTCATTTTAATGGGCCTTTGTATTTTTTTGTCTTTATTTTGTTTAGTTCTCATTGATCGTTATTATTATTTTTGCTAATGAATTTTTGGTTTGTCCTTGCTTTTCTTGTTCTTTGAGATGTATCATTAGACTGTTTATTTTAAACCTTCTTTTTTTGATGTAGGTGTGTATTGCTATAAACTTCTTTCTTAAATTACTTTTGCTGTGCCTCACAGATTTTGTTATGTTTTGTTTCTATTTTCATTTGTTTCAGAAAATGCTTGACTCTATCTTGTTTTTTATTGGCTCAATGATTATTAAAGAACATGTTGTTTAGTTTCCATGTATGTGTATAGTTTCCAAAGTTTGAAATCCAGTTCACGTTCGATGTTTCTATGTTAATTTTCTGACTAGATCATCTGTCTAATGCTGTGAGTGAGATGTTGAAGTCACCCATGATTAACGTATTGCAGTCTGTCTCCTTTAGGTCTACTGATTTTTTTAAATAAATATTAGTGCTTCAATGTTGGGTGTTTGTATATTTAGAAGTGTTATATCCTCTTGCTGGATTGATCTCTTTATCATGATATAATAATTTTTTTCTCTCTCTTTTTTTTTACTGTTTGTGAATAAAGCCTATTTTTTTGATACTCATATAGCTAATCTTGCTTTATTTTGGTTGTCATCTGTCTGGAATGACTTTTTCATCCCTTTATTTTCTGTCAATATTTGTCTTTGTTTCTTGTAGGTGGCCTAGAGTTGATTTTTTAAAATGCATTCACTCAGTCTATATCTTTTAAGTGGATAATTTAATTTTTTTACATTCAAGGTTATTATTGATATGTGAGATTTTGTTTATGTCATGTTGTTAATTGTTTTCTGGTAGTTTTGTATATTATTTGTTTTATTTTTCTTTTATTATTTGACCTTGAGGTTTGTTTTTGCCATTTCAGTATTTTCTCTTTCTCATTTGTGTTTGTTTTTCCAGTGAGTTTTACGCTTTATTGTGTGTTCATGATGTTAACTGTCATCCTTTCA
Source organism: Tarsius wallacei (assembly GCA_963574415.1). NCBI lineage: Eukaryota > Metazoa > Chordata > Mammalia > Primates > Tarsiidae > Tarsius > Tarsius wallacei. The sequence continues at coordinate 9,009 of CAUYQG010041141.1, read as the reverse complement.
CTTCCACATTTGAACTGCCTTGAGCATTTCTTGTAGGACTGGTCAGTGGTGATGAATTATCTTACCATTTGCTTACCTGACAAAGACTTCATTTTTTCTTCACTTATGAAAGAGAATTTTGTTGAATATGGTATCTTCAGGTAACATTTTTTTCTTTCTGACTTTGAATATAACATCCCATTCTCTTTTGGTCTGTAAAATTTCTTCTGAAAAGTCTTTTGTTAGTATGATTGGGGCTTCTTTATTGGTGACTAGACAATTTTTTAAATAAGCAGCTTTATTGAAGTATAATTATCACAGTAAAAACTGGATATACTAAAATGTATGGTATGGTAAGTTTTGACATATGTATAGCCTTTGGAAATAATCACTACAATTAAGATGATGAACATATCTATCACCCCCAAACTAACCTAAATACTCATTTATAATCCCTCTCTTCTGTCCCTCCCACTTTCTCTTGATGCCCAGACATTCATCTGCTTTCTGTCACTATATATGAGTTTGTTTTTCTTATAATATTATATAAGTAGAATAATAAATTATTTACTCATTTTGTCCTTTTACAAAACATACAATAACTATTTTAAGTTTATCCATGTACGTGCATAAGTAGTTCATTATTTTTTATATTTGAATAGTATTCTTTTGTATATATTTACTACAGTATTTTTATCCATTTGCCCAATGATTGAGATTTATGTTGTTCCCTTTTTGGGGTACTACAAGGTCATTAAGAAGACTTTTGTACAAGTCCTTGAATACTAATATGCTTTCTTTTTTTTTTGATCAAATGCTTGAGAGTAAATATAGTGAAAAGTTAGACATGATTACTTAATGTTTTAACATACTTCCAAAATATTTTCCAAAGTGGCTATAACATTTTACACATCACCAACAAAATTGTCAAACTATTGTCATTTTAGCTATTCAAATAGATGAGTAGTGACATTTCATGGTGGTTTTAACTTACATTTCCTTAATATCTAATGGGGTTTAGCATCTTTTGTAAAATTTCTATTCAAATCTTTTGCCCATTGCTCAAATTCGGTTTTTGAATGACTTACTGAATTTTGACAGTCATTTATACATTCTGAATAAAAGTCCTTTATCAAGTATGTGGCTGGCAAAGTGTTTCTTTTAGTGATGGATTGTCTTTTCTCTTCTTTTTCTTTTACTTTTACTTTTTTATTTTAAAGATGTGGGGTACAATTCAGAGTTAGGTATATAAATGTTCGTTATCCAGGTACACTTGTCGATGAGGTGTGCCCCACCTTCCCCAGGCAGATTCTCACTACTGCCAATCCCACTTCCCCGCTCCCCTCCTGGCAGTTTTCTGCTACTGCCAATCCTTTTTTTAGAGTATTACAATAATTATTCAAGGTCCGCTAATGAGTGAGAACATGTGATCCTCAGTTCTCTGTTTCTATGAAAGATCACTTAGTATCATAGACTCTAAGTCCATTCAGGTTGCTGTGAAGTTCATGATTTTGTTCTTTATGGCTGCATAATATTCCATCATGTATATGAACCATATTTTTTAAATCCAGTCTTCTTTTGATGGGAAGCACGGTTCGTTCCCTGTTCTTGCTACTGTGAACAATGCTGCAATAAACATACATGTGCAGGTATCTTTTTTATAGAAAGATTTGAGTTCTTCCAGTTATATTCCCAGTAGGGGGACTGTGGGGTCATATGGAAGGTCAATTTTTAGGTCTTTTAGAAATCACCACACTGTTTTCCACAGAGGCTGTGCTAGTTTACATTCCCACCAACAGTGTAGCAGTGTTCCAATTTCCCCGCATCCTCTCCAGCATCCGTTATTTTTTGAGTTACTGATGATGGCCATCCTGACTGGAGTTAGGTGGTATCTCAGTGTAGTTTTAATTTGCATTTCTTTGATGACTAGTGAGGCTGAACATTTTTTCATGTATCTGTTGGCTGATCATATGTCTTCTTTTGAGAACTGTTTATTATATATTTTGCCCACTTTGTAAAGGGGCTTTTTTTTTTTCCATTTGGGGCACATTTTAGTTCCTTGTAGATCCTAGAAGTTAGGCCTTTGTCTGACATACATTTGGCAAGTATTTTTTCCCAGTCTGTTGGCTATCTTCTCACTCTCTTGATGGTTTCTTTGGCTTTGAAGAAGCTTATCAGTTTCATTATGGTCCCACTTGTGTATCTTATCTCTTATGGCATGGGCACCTGGGGTTTTATCAGGAATTTGTTGTCAGTTCCAATTGTCTTAAGAGTGTCTCCTGCATTTTCTAAGGTTCTTATAGTTTGAGGTTTTGCATTTAGGTCTTTGATTACTCAGAGTTGATTTTTGTGTGTGGTGATAGGTAGAGGAATTGTTTTAGTCTTCTGCATGTGGTCAGCCAGTTTTCCCAGCACCATTTACTGAATAGGTTCTCCTCTCTCCTGATTGGTGGTGGAGGCTTTGTCGAAGATGAGTTTTTTTTAAAAACTGAGGTTTTGATTCTAGAATCTCTATCCTATTCCATTGGTCTATATGCCTGTTCTTGTACCAATATCAGGCTGGACTAGACACTTTTCGCTCGATGTTTTCATGATTTTCTCTTTGTTATTGACTTCAGGAAGTTCGATTAAAATGTGCCACAGAGAAGAGCTTTCTGAATTGCATCTGTTTGGAGATTGCCAGGTTTTCCATATCTAGATGTCTGAATCTCTTACTAGGCATGAAATATTTTCATCTGTTATTTTGCTAGGTAGCTTTTCTAGCCTTTCTTTCTCTCTTTGTTTTTGAGGATAACAGTAGTTCATACATTTGATTGCTCTCCAGTGTCCCATATTTAACAAAGGCTTTGTTAATTCACCCTTTTTTGTTTTTTGTTTTTCTTTACTTTTGCCTGATTGGGATATTTCAAAAGGCCTGAATTCAAGTTCTGAGAATCTTTCTTCTTGATCAAGTCTATTGATGACGATTTTGCATGATTTTTAATTTTATTCAACAAATTCTTCAGTTGCAAAATTTGTTTGGTTATTTTTTGTCATATCCATCTCTGGTAAATTTTTATTTAGATCCTGAATTGTTTTTCTGATTTCTTTGTATTACACTTTGAATTCTCTTGATTCTCACTGAACTTCTTTAGTATTATAATTTTGATTTCTTTTCTGGGACATCATTCATTCTTTTTTATTAGGATCTGTTGCTAGGAAATTTGTATGTTTCTTTGAAGGTATCCTGCTTTTTTGTGTTTCTTATGTCCTTATAGTGACATCTGCACATCAAGTGTAATAGTCACTTCTTTCAACTTTTTGAATTTGCTTTTTACTGGAGATGCATCAGTGATGTTAGTTAGGAAAGAGTCTTTAGCTTTGAATTTTAATGTGTGCAGTAACATAGTCTGTGTGTGATTTCTTTGACTATATACAGCATTGGTGGTGTCTATGATTTTCTTACTTGCCTTGGATTGCAGCCCACGTGGCTGCCTTGAGGGTCCCGAAGGAGAGTGGTGAAAGACAAGAGATTTAAAAAGACAGACACAAAGACATAAAGAAAAGCTGAGGCCAGGTGGGACACTTTCCTATGATGTAGGAGAAGTGGCCCTGAACTAGCTCATTATGTTTGTTTTAAAATCAAGCACAAAGAAGTTGGGAGGGATTCAAGGTCAATGAGGGAGCTATAACGGAATTTTGTTGCTACCCAAATGGCAAACTGTTCCGCGGTTATCTTGTTGTTGTCAGGACTTTATCTGTACTATCTGTACTTGGATGTGTGGACTCTGAGACACCATTCCCTGTATCAGGCTGCATTCCTTACTCTTTGGTAAGGGTGCTGAGCAACCAAGTGAGACCTTGTCTTTGCTTGGGGCCTTGCCTTTGCTGGAGACCTGCTGTCTGGATAGCATTCATCCACTCCCCACACTTAGTGGTTCAGGGTGTGATTATTAGTGGAGCCTGTGGTGAAGTTGTGTTGGAAACAGATATGCCATGTGGGCCAGTCTTTGGGCCCCAGGAGTGACAGCAGTGGCTGAGCATTCCTGTTCTTGGGCATCAGGGTGGTATACACTGGCATCAGTGGTAGTGGAAACAGGAAGGCTGACTCTTGGGCCTCCAGGTCGCTTGCTTGGAAGCCATTAGTTGCAGCAGTGGGCCAGGTAAGTGAGTGGATTCTGGGTCACTGGGCAGCCACCAAGGTATGGGCAATGACTGTAGCAGTGGCAGCCTGACCCTCTTGATTCTGAGCAGTAGGTGCTGATGTTGACAGTAGCTGCAATGTGTATTCATCACCCACAACCCCCAGACTATGCAGCTTTCAGGCTCACCTGTTATGGTGGCAGCTGTGCAGAAAGGGAGAGGGTTGTCTTATGTGATCCCAAGCATAGAAGTAATACTGCCAGTAGGGGAACATTCACCATTCACAGTCCTAAACAAATGGCCCCCCAGCTCACCTGCCCCAACCTCCAATGGCAGTGGTAACTGTTGATTTTCTTTTGTCCCAGGAGCTGCCTTATTAGTGTGCTGTGCCATCCTTTCTCCAGGGAGTAGTACTCCTTTGGACTAGAATACTGGAGGCCACATAGAACATTTGGATCCAGCCAGCACTGTGCCACTATAGCCTTCTTGATGAACTCTGTGGATAAGTGATTTATAAGCAGTTAAATGTGGAAAAGAGAGTGGAGCACAAAATAAAGACTACAGAGCTATTTGAAATATTCTGTACAGATCTAGAAGGAGTTCTTCTCTGAAAATATGACTTGACTGTGGAAAAGGTCAATAAAGGAAAAAAAAAGGAACACATTCTTGCTTTTACAGAACTTTTGCAGTAAACTGAGAAGGAGGAAAAGATGAAGTATTTTTAAAAAGAGAAGAGAGATAGGAAAACAAACCAACAGATCCTAAAATTAGTTATCAAGGTAAAGAATGCATTTGCTTCAATTTAAAGGATCAGTCATGCACAGGTTTCAAAGAGGATAATAATATATCCAAGATTGTTTTAAAAATTTGCTTTTTATTGATTATAAAATGTTTTGAATAGAGTAAATATTCCAAAAATATTGTCAAATGGAAGTAAATTTTGTTTTCAAACTGATACTCCCAAAGAGAGCAATTTTATGTCAGTAAAAACTTGTGTATGAAGTGAAAGAATTAAAGAAAAAACTTGTTTAAATGTTTTGATGATAGGAAAAAGTTGAAACAGGAGACTTTAAAAAGTAAGAGGGAATGAAGTATTAAATTTTTGTTTACTAGGGTTTGGTTTTTGAACTGTAAATCTTCAGACAACAAATATTTATGGCGGACTTACCTGTGACAGGCCTTGTTCAGGACTCTGTATCACAGGCACATTTCTAACAGAGAGGTACCGACACATCCAGAAACATACACACACGGCTCCTAAGAATTCCTTCCTCGTTTATCTTTCAAATCCAGAAGGTACCATGTTCAAAACTGTCTGCTATAGCTCTATGAATTTTACAGCACTTTTGGCACTCTAATGTGCTCCCCAGACATTTCACCTGCCTTCTAGCAATTGTGCTTCCAGGATTGATAGAGAAGACTAATATACCGCCTTGTTTTATGTTCTCTGTTTTGTCATTTATGGGCCCCCCTATAGTCCTAAAATATATGTCAGATAATTTTAGGCCGAGTAACTTATCTCTTATAGAATAAGATAGGGTACTAAAACAGTCACTTTTCTGTAAAAATGATTTGGGGGTTCCCATGTCTAAATCTCCAACCCTAATAATTTGCCAGACTTTTATGTTGCATTGCTCTAGGCGACCTTCTCTAGAGCCTATCTGTTTAACACTCAAAAATGTACAATATCATTGCAAAGAAACATTTAATAAAAATTGTTTCATGTTCTAGGCCACATATTGTGTATAAAATGATGAAGAAAAACCAGACTGGACTTCTACTGTTTGAAGCTAACAGTTTCATTGCTCAAGAGACAAACAACAGCACTTTTTTGAAGATTTACTGAATTTCTATGACAAAGATCATCTTTCTTTTGATGTGTAGCACTTTATGTGCACTGTTGGGAGCCGGCCATGGAGGCCCACCGAGTGTTAGGGATCAGGAAGGGCCGTTGATACCAAGACCATTAAGATATGTTCGGGAGCTGTTGACCCCATTCCTTCCCTCCTTTTTCACTTGGCACTGCAACCAGAAAAGGCTCCTGCTGGCTCTAACAGAGGACTCTGAAACTGGAACAAACACAGCTAACTTGGGAGTCTATTTTCCACGGTTTATGGTTTTTGATTTTAAACAATTTAACTCTGAGTCACATTGAGGCACCTTAGTGCACAGGTTCTCTTGATGTGATTTTAGAAATTTATAGATATAGGTTTTAGGAAATAGTTTATATAGATTGAAGAAAATTTAAGTAACCATTTTATTATAGAAGTGTGGTTAGTTCAGTTTGATTCAGGGGGGCAGGTGAAGTTTGAATTAGGCCAGCTGGTGTTAGGAGTGTGTAACCATAGCAGCAATTGTTTTAATAGAAACTAATTTGAATTAGCATAGAATAGTAAAAGGTAATATATCATTATGTTGGTTTTGGGTGTAAGCATTGAACGATGTTATTTTAAGATTATGTAGCTGTAAACAATTAAGGGTACATAGAAACTGGATAAGAACCTGTTCTTCCTCATGTTTGAAAAATACATCTGCTTGAGAGTGGGAGGTGTCCTGTGTGCACCTGGACCTGTTCTTGTGAAAGGCACATGCTACCTTTTGTGTAACCATACCAGCAGGGGTTTCTGTGATGATGACTTTGCAGAGTTTGGGGATAAAAGCCCTTGGGTAACACTCAATAAACGGCTTCTGCTCAACCTTGAACAGGAGTCCACTTTCTTTCTCTCCCCGTTCTTTCTCACCTCTAGTCACCGATGCCATCTCACCTCCAGGAATCTCTGGCCTTGCTGGAGCAGGACTCCAACAGTGCACCTCTATTAAAATATTTAATTAGGACTTGTTGTTGATGTATTTATATGTCAAATGTTTTTGTAGATTCTTCATTATTGGATAACTATCCATGCACACACTAAGTGTGTGATAATTACTATTGTAAATTTAATAAAAATTTTTGTATTTCATTGTCATATTTTATATATAACATGATTTATTTATAAATTACCAAGAGACTAATGAATTTGGGAATCAGGAATATTCTGAAGTCTAATAAAAGCAAGCTCATAAGTATACAAAGCAATAGATTTCAAAGTTGTTTATTGCAATATTTTTTTTAATTAAATCCAAGAAACAGAAGGAAAGACCTTAATAATACTCTTATCTAACAGTGGAATAATAATAAACACACAGGAGAGTCTTGGATTCTGGTAGCATTGTCCCTAAAAACTTGAAAATGCACTACATGAGTAATGAATATTGAAAATTCTCACTCATATATAGTGGCAAGTTTCAACCATTAGGCAGTGACTGTCAAACAATATATTTTTATTGTTCAGAAATATGATCGAATCTTGCCACTTCCAAATTACAGCCCTTTCCACATAGAATATAGACATCAGTTGTCTGAGAATAAATTTATCCATGGAGTTATAGAAAAATACCCAGTACCATTACTGCATTACCATAGAAAATACATAGTGACTAGTATGTTTAGATAACTCTTTTATCTTTGTTCTTATGTAAAATGTTCAGGTCTAGCAGTATAATCACAGAAATACGAAGTCATTCTGATTATGCAAATATAATTAGTTTTTAAATGTTGTTCTCCTTATTTTCTCTGTTTTGGAATAAGCATCAAAAGTAGAGAACAATGTAAAATGAACTCCATAGTATAAAGTAAGATAAAGGTCAATTTCATTTATTAGGGAAATATAAAGGAGGTGAACAGTATTGGTTCTCATAGGATTAGCTAATCATCTCTTTCAGCATATATAAAAAGGTTGAAAATTTTTGGAGTGTTGTCTTTGAAGAGAATTGCTAATGTCCACACTTGTCCTCAATTTGGAACTCATCAGAAAGATGTTTCAAGTGAAAACACCTGTACTTGTAAACCTTGACATGTATATCCTGGAACTTGAAGAACAGAGTCATGTTTGACTCAAACGTAAAGATTCAAAGAGCCAGAAGCTGTGGCAAGACCTACCTCTCCCTGCAGGTAGAATGTAAGGAAGTGCCTATAAGTGGCCTTTCCATTCACAGGGCAAGATGAATGCATGTCTTTGGGCTCATTTTTAAAGGATCTCATTCAAGATGAGGGACAAAGGTTTCCAGTGGGATAGTGAAAGACCTGAAGCCCAGAGGTTAAGAAAAGGATCCAAAGTGGCTACGAATAGAGGACAAACGGACATTATTGGCTCCAAAGCAAACACATTCAGATAGTTTTCTTTTTTTTTTTTTGAGTTGGAGTCTCACTCTGTCACCCAGACTGGAGTGCAGTGGCCGGCAGCGGCCACTGCAGCCTCGATCTGCTGGGCTCCAGCCATCCTTCCACCTCAGCCTTCCAAGTGCAAGAAGGTTTTGATAGCTTCTGTTGGGTTTTCAAGATATATAATCATGTCATCTGAAAAGTGAGATAACTTGATGTCCTCTTTTCTTATTTGGATATCCCTGATCACCTTCTCTTTTCTTAGTGCTCTAGCTAGGACTTCCAAAACTATGTTGAACAGGAGGGATAAGAATGGGCATCCTTGTCTTGTTCCAGTTTTCAGGGGAAGCGGTTCCAATTTTTGTCAGTTTAGGAGTATGCTGACTGTGGGTTTCTTGTAGATGGCTCTTACTATTTTGAGGAATGTTCTACTTATGCCTAGATGTTTGAGGGTTTTAATCAAGAAAGGGTGCTGGATTTTATCAAAAGCCTTTTTTGCATCTAATGATATAATTTTGTGGCTTTTGTTTTTACGTCTGTTGATATATTAATTATGTTTATGGTCTTATGAATGTTGAACCGGCCTTGCATCCCAGGGATGAAGCCTACTTGGTTGTGATGTATGATTTTTGAGATGTGTTGTTGAATCCTATTTGTTAGGATCTTGTTGATAATTTTAGAATCTATGTTCATCAAATATATTGTCC
>CAUYQG010041139.1:0-19584 GCA_963574415.1 Tarsius wallacei | reverse complement strand
ACTTTTTGTTTTTTGAGTTGGGGGTCTCACTCTGTAGCCCAGGCAGGAGTGCAATAGCACGATCACAGCTCACTGCAGCCTTGACTTCTTTGGGTTTGGGCAACTCTTCCACCTCAGCCAGGCACACGCCACCACACTCGGCTAATTTTTTGATATTTTGTAGAGATACGGTCTCGCTATGTTGCCCAGCTTAGTCTCATATTTATGAACTCAAGTGATCCTTTCGCCTCAGTCTCCCAAAGTGCTGGGATTACAAATGTGAGCCACCACACCCAGCTTTATTTTTTATTTTTTATTTGTTTTTATTTTTTGAGTTGAAGTCTCACTGTTACCCAGACTAGAGTGCAGTGGCCGCTCTCAGCCACCACAGCCTCGACCTGATGGGCTCTGGAAATCCTTCCGCCTCAGCCTTCCGAGTAGCCGGAATAACAGGTACGCGCTACCATGCCCGGCTGATTTTTTGATTTATTGTAGAGATGAGGTCTCGCCAAGTTGCCCAGGCGGGTCTCGAACCCGTGGGCTCAGGCATTCCACTCACCTCAGCCTCCCAAAGCACAGGATTACAGGCTGAGCCACAGAGCCCGGCTCACACCCAGCTTTATTTTTATTAACCCCCCTGAGCTTTTGTTTTCTCATCTATAGGCTAAGGTTAATAATACTTGCCTCATATGATTATAGAAATGTCACATTTAATAAACTATTAATATGAAAATTGCCTGGCATATGGTAGACATCCAATTGACCAGTTACTTTTGTCTCCCCAATACATCTGTGGCTTTTTCTTTCAATCTATGGTTTTATCTTAGGCATATTTTTTGTAAATAGCATATCATCAGTTTTGCAGTTTGAGTCTACACTTTTAAGATAAAAAATATAAACTACTTTCACTTACTGTAATATTGATAGTTGTTAACTGTCTTCATTTAATCAATTTTGTTTCCTTTCCACCTTTTCCTGTACAGACTAAATTTCTTTGCATTTGTCTTTTGCATTGATATGAATAGTCTTAACTAAATCCATCAGTGATTATTATAATCATTCTTTAAACTTTGTTTTATGTGATTTTCAGAATAACAAACTAATAGCATCCCTTTATGGACTATAAATTACTCAATACTTTTTCTTCACTACTTCATATTCCCCAAATTGGGGGCTATAATTTAATTCACTAATTTTATTTGTTTTATGCTATATCTTATACTTAGACTTACAGTATTAATTTACTTCTACATATTAAAATAGTTTCAATGTGTGAGAGAGAAGCAGGTTCTGACAGCTAAGAGCTGGCCTGGCGTTCTCACCACAACTAGGCCGTGGTGTTCTCATGCTGATCATTAACAATTCCCACAACTAACATCTGACAAGGTCACTGTGAACCTGATGAAGTGAGATGCTGTAGTCATGCCTGAGCACACGAAAAAAAGTCACTGTACCAGCCGTTAACAATGACTAAGCAACCCCTCTGTGTGGCTAGCATGTGTGTGACCAACCAACCCCTGTGTGACTACCGCTTCGTCAAATCCACTACATAAAAATTAAGATAGCCAACTGAAAAATCACCCCCATTTTCTGATAGCACCCAATCCAGAAGAAACCCTCACTTGAGACTTCCTTAAAGCTACCTACACATACTCAAATTCAATAACAAGGCCCTCTTTACACCTTTTTACTGAGAAGCATCTACAAACCCAATGGTGTGCAGTCTCTCTTCTTGCAGCAAGCATCAATAAATCTCAATTTGACGACAGCTGTGCCCTGGTGATCTTTGACTAATGCCATCAATAAATGATGAGTACCCACAAATGCTTACTGTACAATTTTCTATCATCTCCCTAATCTTAAGTTTAAAGTTTTGAATGATCTCTTTACAACCCCCACCCCGACTCCCACCCGCTGGACTGTCAGCCCTATAAAGACCTGAGTCCTAGAGCTTCCTCCTAGGCCTGAAATATGGCAGGCTCACAATTAGTAGAGGAAGGAATGGATGTTTTTCTATTCATATATTTCTGTTGACATTTTATAGGAAAATTGGAAGTGTGTATTAGGCCTACTTGTCTTGATTTTTTTTAAAAAAACTGTATAATCTTGACTAATTTCTGTACATTAAGATCTGTAATTTTGTTATTTTTACATCAATACAAAACACTGTATATTTCTATTGAGAAATTTTGATTAAATATAAAACAGAAAGATCTTGGCTAATGCTCACAACTATGTAAAAAAGCAAATATGCATTGGAGAGACAGAAAAAAATATATTAGGACATTGGCAGCAGTTATCTTCAGAGAACTATGGGCGAATTTTACTCCTCTGTATTTTTGTTATTGTCCAAATTTTCTGAAGTAAATAGAACTGCATTTTCACAATGCTTAAAATGACTGATTTGCATATTCATGGGTGGAAAAGGTCTAAGTCTAGAAATTAGTCTCTAAACCATTTTTCACAACAGAGAAGTTCAAATATTTTTATAAATGTGTGAAATAACATCAACAAATCAAGACAGGGCTCTGTAATGTTTTCAAGTCATGTTATCCTAGAGGTTAATTGCCCAGTAGAACTTCACAAAGAGTCAAGGTCATAAGACAAAGCCATTGGGTGAAGAAACAGTGAAATCACACACACACAAAAGTCAAGGCAAGAATTACCAGAAGCAAAATGAAACAAAATGGATGTACTGTAAAACATGGATGAAAGTATCAGGGTAAGGATATCAGACCACAACCAAATATGGGAATGGCTGCTGGATTTGTCACTTAACTCCAGCCTTCCACTGTCAACACTCTTCTCCCACAGTAGGTCCTCTTAACAATATTCCCACTCCCTTCAACAACAATCAGTTGTAAATATAATGCAAATAAAAAGATTACGCTTTATCACAATTTAAGAAGGAAGAAATGAATAAACGCATTCACTTCTAGTACAGTTTAGGCTAAAATCTTAATTCTAACAAGGCTTTATATAACATGCAGAGTAAATGGTTTCTTGTTTTTGCTCCCTCATTCCAACTTTCTCTTCCTAATAACACCCTGAATTTCCAACTCTTCCTCAACTGTTGGCTATGTCCTTTGGGTGATATTCACTTCACACTCAATAAGGCCATCCCAGGGAAAGAAAAAAAACTCAATCATAGCCAATGATGAGATGTTTCTAGAACTCCCAGAAAAGACATGCTCTTTTAGCCTGTCCTTGCCCTGGATGGAAGGTCTGAAGACGTAAGTGTGGAATCACCAGATCCAGTCAAGAACCTGGCATTGCAGGAATGTTCCGTGCGGACTCTGAGGGCAAAACCAGGCTGGAGAAGACAAAGCAGAGATAAGTCCTTGCTAACACTGTGAGAGCTGCTTGATCTGTACTCATTCAAAGCTACAGCTACCTCTCATTTTTTCAGTTATGGCAGAAAATTTTCTTGCAGCTTAAGCTGCTTAAAATTAATTAGGTTTCTGCCACATGTATCTGTTAAACCCTTGATCAATATAATCTGTAAACAAAACACTTTCTTATCTCAGAGCAGGTTTCTTCTGAGATGACAACTACACACATATATTTTAGTAAATAAATATACCGTATGGATGTGTTCACTTGGTCACCATTCACTAAGCAGCACGATTATGACCTGTGTACTCTGCCATAGGATGCTATTCTAAATGCTTATGTTCATAATATCAGGTTCAAAAAAAAGGGGGGGGGAGAGGAAATACTGTGGTATATGATAAGCCATTAATATACAAGTCACATCATCTTTCTAACGAAAAAGTTTAACATAAATAGTCCATCCGATCAGAGGCCCAGACTCAGCTGAGGAAAAAAAATCTCTTCTAAAGTTCCTTATACCCAAGAGGCAGCTTAATAGATACTTGTTCAGTAAGTAAACCTTGGGGTTTGTTGTTGAAACTTTGAAGAAAAACATAATCTTAATCATAGGGGACTTACATTCTATAAGATATGCAAGATAAAGATACAGTTGTCATAGATATAATGGTTAAAAATGGATAAGACTAAATTTGGTCTGCTGTTTGGATAAAAAAGCAAGAACGCATGTGAAAGAGTCAGGAAACTCTTAGATGAAAAAGATCCCACAAAACCCCCAAATCATATTTAGTGATAGTAGTAGAGAATCTTATAAATGTCTAAAGAACAAAACACATTTTGCATTATGCTCAAACTAAGGCATTTTATTAGCTGGCGTTACAACTTAAATAATATCTTGGTTATCAAAGAAACAACTTCCATTAATTCCAAATTAAGCTTTCAAAAGCTTTACTTGTGAGGAGAAACATTCTTATGCTCACCACAAAACACCTTTACTATACCCTTCGGCAAATCTTTTCTTAGAGTTAACTAAAAAAAGTACTCGGGTCAAGTATCAACTACCCGAAAAACCCGGTTCAATCACTTTTCCTTATATTGTGTGTAGTTTAGTTGAATCAAAAGAGAAAACTGCAAATACGTTATGGTTTGAAGTAGAGTTCATTTCATGACGATTTGGTATCTTCTAATACTATTTCTGATACTTTCCATAAATCTCAGCAAAGTAAATCCATGTACTAACATTTCAGAGGAAAAGCTGGCTTTTTAAATGAAAGTTCAATTTTAGCCTTCCTCTGCCAGTTAGGAAACTGAAATTTTTGCAGAAGTTATTCTTAATACTTCTTTGCAGCTAAGTACAGCTTTAATTTTCTCTCTCATCTAAAAAAGTATCAACTGCACATTGCTCCTTTGAATAACTGGATTCTTTAAAACAGAGGTTAGCTATTTCACTGCATTTGGAAACACTGTAGAAATTCTGACCCATCATTCTTTTATCTGTAAAAAAAAAAGAAAGATATTTAATTAATATACTTATTATGAATTAATGTTCTTATAATGAACAAAAAAGGGGGGAAATTACAGCAAAATAAGTATTATATCTAAAGATAATCTTTTTTTCCCCTATAACTCTCTTCCTGCCCAAGTCATGATATTGCTATGATTTACTATAATCTCTCCATTATTTTTCACAAGAAACTCTACCTTACATTTTGAATGCTCTTTTTGTGTTTGAGTTGGAGTCTCTCACTCTGTTGCCCAGGCTGGAGTGCAGTGGCACACTCACGGTCACTGCAGCCTTGACCTGCTGGGTTCAGGTAATCCTTCTGCCTCAGTTTTCTAAGTAGCTAGAACTACAGGCATGCACCACCATGCCTGGATAATGTTTTTTTTTTTAATTGGAGAGATGATGTCTCGCCAAGTTGCCCAGGCTGGTCTCAAATCTGTGGGCTCAGGCAATCTTCTCACCTCAGTCTCCCCAAATGCTGGGATTACAGGCATGAGCTACCGTGCCCAGCCTAGAATGCTCTTTTATAAAAAATGCCTTGAGAGATTAAATGTGACATTGATGACAAAGATGATATCAGCTAACATTTATTGAATGCTTTACACATGCTAAGTACTCTGCCAAATGTTTTGTACAAATCATTTCACAACAACTCTAGGAGCTAGATTCTAGTATCCTATTTTTATCGATAAATAAACTGAAGGAGAGATGTATTCATGCTGCTGAAAGCTGGTGGAGCAGGAGCCCAGATGGGCAGTTCAACCCCCAAAACTGTTCTCTTCTCCAGCCTACACCACCTTCCACATATATTTTACATAAATGATGTACATCAAGTTTCTTGGTGCTTCAGAAACTTCAAAACAAGATTTCACATGATTTGTGTGTAACAAAATTTTGATGTAACTTAAAGCTCTGTGTTCAAAGTATATATCCAATTAAATGAACTAGTTTTATGCAGAAGTAATGAAGACCTTTTAAACTCATATTAATTACAATAGTGTAGAAGAAAATTTAAACTACTGAAATTTTCTGGTTCATTTCTATTTTCTCCAAAATTCAATGGCACCTTGTATTATATAATAGAATATTTCAGAAACATTACTATGTTAATTGAACTTTTTTTGAATGCACCGAAAACCAATTTTTTAAAGAAAAAAATTTAACGAGGGCTCTTTTTTTCCTTGAGTTGGAGTCTCACTCTGTCACCCAGGTTGGAGTGCAGTGACACAGTTACAATTCATCACAGTCTGGACCTCTTGGGCTCAGGCAATCCTTCTGCCTCAGCATCCTGAGAAACTTGGCTAATTTTTTACTTTTTGTAGTGAGAAGGTTACCACTCTGTGTTGCCCAGGCTGGTCTTGAACTCTCAAACAGCCCTCCTGTGTTGGCCTCCCAAAGTGCCAGGATTACAGCGGAGTGAGCCACCGTGCTCAGTGTGAGCCACTGAACTTGGCTAACAAGGGCTCTTTTATTAAGCAAAAGTGCTACTTCCAATTCATTTGACTCCTAAAGTCTGTAGTTTCATAATTTGGAGTGTATACTTACAGACCTATTTCAAATTCAACAGACTTCCTTGAATTTTGAGCAATATCACTGATGAAGCTAGATTAGAAGTCTCACTATGAGATCTAAAACCAAACATTTTCTTCCCATGATTCTTTAAATTTTTTATTAAAAATTTTAATTTCTTGTTCTAATACTATAACTATGTTTTCCTCAAGTCTTAAAATCTCAGCAATCATCTTTAAAAGGTTAACAAAGGAAAAGACATTGTAACCATAGATGGTCACTTAAAAATACCTCAGTGACAACACCAGCAGCTATTGTAGAACCACTGTAGCGCAGCATAAATCTTCCCAGCTCTTTAAAATCTTTGTATAGCTCAAGAGCTATTGGTCTTTGTGTCTGTAGCTCTACCAATGCATTCTGGCCTTTAGTCAAAAACCTATTTTTTTAAAAAGGGAACAAATGGATATACAGTAGAGGTGAATAAATATAACAATAACCTGAAAAATAAGTATTTCACATTCAATTAGCAAACCAACTTAGTCTTCCAAAACAAAAAAAGAACAGATTTTTTAAAATGAAAATATTCTCTTCCAATCTTCTGGCCTTTAGTCATTATGATGACCTAAATTCGGACTGAAAATTCTCCAAATCAATCATGTGGGTCAAACAACCTGGCTCCTGCCCAAAACGATATCATTTATGACAGGGTTAGAATCCTGCCTCTGCTACTTGTGAGCTGTGTCACTTGGCTGGCTGCTTTATAGGACTGCTAAGAATACAAATCATGTGAAAGCATTCACAATAGAGTCTAGAAAACAGTGGTCCTCAAGAAATGTTAGTCATACAGTCATTCTTCAGAACATTATGGCAAACCTGAAGCTAAAGGCTCTGGCTAAAAATAAAGAACCACATTTAAGAAAAAGGTAAAGTAATCCTTTCCTCCTAACAGAGAAACAGGCATGGGTTTAGAGCAGTTTGAGATTCTCTCTCCCACTAACCCGCCAACCACCTTGGCCTCTTACACAGGTGCAGACGATGAGGAACACCCAAGGACTGCAAAGAAGGGGATTTTGGGTGGGATTCCCCACAGGGTTGAAGTTGAGGAAAACCCCAAAGCTGAAGCAGTCAAGCCAAGCTGTGATTAGCCTTTAGGTGAACTGGGGTCAGAAATCTGTATTATGTAACATTAAGCTCTAGTCTTTTGTATTTTGTTTTTATTTATAGTACCTAGTTTCTCTGGAAGTCCGTCCTTTGAAAAATCTCAACCTTGTCCCAGTAAAGGGGAATTATTCACACTTAGGCCTGGATATTACTGGTAATTAGAGGGGACCAACATGATGGTGATCACCTCAACTCAGGCTTCCTGGTGGACTTCAAAAAAAAACCAAAACAACTTTCTGAGTGGAAAAAACCAGGCGCTACAAGAGTGTAGAACACTTTCTTCTAAGATCTCATTAAGGAGGTGAAAAGAAAGTTAAGAAAAGAACACAGCTGAAACTTGGACCCAGTGGCGAGACATAATTCAAATTCACCTTTAAAATTGTAGCACTGTTTCTGAAATGACATACTCTTGCATAATCAGTATCTAAAGCATGATAGTACATATTTATATGTAAACTTGTATTTAAATTTATTTACAATTTATGTCGGCCACCACCATACATAACAAGTATATCCAGCCTTCACACCTAAACTGGAACTTAAGTATTCTTTTTTTAATGTTTTAATCTAGTCCTTGAAATAAATAATTTCTGGAACAAGTAAAAAATAAACTTCACTTAACACAAAGAGAAATACTATATATTTCTATATACAGATTAACTTAATCTGTAAGGAATTTACTTAAATTGCCTGTGTTTATGATGACTGCATTAAAATACTCACTTAGGTTTTTTCTTTGTGACTTCACCCGTGCTTTTGCTTAAGACACTAATCAATCGTTTAATAACGGCAGGTTCACTGACAGTTTGGTAGTGTAACAGCACCTAAAACAAAAAATTGCCACACTAAAAACTCTGACCATAGCATCTCTGGCCTTTTCTTTGAACATCTGATTTAACTATCTTCAATTCAGCATGACTGCTTGGAGTCTTTCAGAATCTGCAGTTGCTTCTTCTAAGTCCCACCACTCCAGTCAGGTGGATACTTAACTTACTAAGGAAAAAAGGTCAAGAGGGACAATTCAAATTTCTACCTCACCACTTACTGTGTAAATTTTAGTTTACTGTGTACCCTTCCTGTCAGCTTTTTCCCTTGCAAAGATGGAGGACAGCAACATCTTAGAGTTGCTGTAAAGATTAAGAGAATTCATCATTTAGTACAACTGCTGCTACTATTTCCATTATTTTAAGTGGGGAAAGAACCCTGGATTGGTCCCAACTCTTTCACTTTAATTTGCCTGTACCTCAATTTCCTCAGGTGTGAAATAAGTAGCTTTCACAGGGTTGTGATGAAAATTCAATAGGATCAGACACAGTGCCTAGCATAGTAGATGTCTAAAAAATATTATTTCATCATAAAAATGAAGGGAAGGGGATAATGTCATATTTAGCAGTAGTTAATGCATTCATTATGGGATGAGAATAAAATATTAGAAATAAAATATTAGAAAGAGAAAGGTTAGGTGAAAAAGAAAATAACATTTTTAAGCTCCAGTGGCTGCACTGTGAGATATGATTTATATGTACCATTTAATCTAATTTATATGACAATTAAGATAGGCTCTAAAGTCAGACAGACCTGGGTTCAAATTACCTTCTAGTCATGGGAACGTTGGAGCAGCAAGTTCTTTAACAATATCCCCCATATCCCCAGCCTAGTGTTCCCTATCACGAAAATGAGGAAACTCAGTTTTGTTTTTGTAAGTGGTGCTTGGCACATGGTAAATACTCAGTTAATCGAGTATTTATATTGTATATTAGCTATGACTGTCCATGTTTTATACGTAAGAAAAATCAATGCCAAAC
Source organism: Tarsius wallacei (assembly GCA_963574415.1). Classification (NCBI taxonomy): domain Eukaryota; kingdom Metazoa; phylum Chordata; class Mammalia; order Primates; family Tarsiidae; genus Tarsius; species Tarsius wallacei. The sequence continues at coordinate 10,296 of CAUYQG010041139.1, read as the reverse complement.
GGGTTAAGTCATTTAATGTAGCCATGGTGCTATGTGTCGGAGCTGAATTTTAGGCTTAGGTCAGTGGGAGCTACAAATCCCAGGCTCTTCCCGCTTCAGCTTACTAGGAGACCTATAGAAATCACATAAATGGAAACTTCCACTTTATAAAAGCAGCAGCTAAGGTTTAGCTAGATCCTAATCCAAACCGGAACAAAATTAGACTGACTATCCTCATTCAGATAACAAGCATTAAGTGTCTATATATATAGGTCTATACTTTGGGAATAATGGAAAGACTACATTCCCAGGAAGTGGCAAAGTTATCAGAGTTTAACTGGTTTGTAAGTACCATTTTACGCTGTTTGATTATAGAAACACTGACAGTTCTCTGAAATTTTCTGGCTAAAATAGTTTGCACATTCAGAAAACAGAAATGCAAGAGACTGTGGCTGCAAAATCCTAGACTTTGGGAACTTTCTACACCAAGTCACTCAATTTTTTAAAAAGGCACAAAACTGAACCATCATTAACTCCAAAAAAAGGCGTTTGCTTTTTCAATGGCACTTGATGACTGTCAACTGGAAAGATTCCAAAAGAATCAACAACTGAATCTTAGGAGGGGGAGGGGAACCTGTCACAATGCTTGGTAAAGTGGTGTGAAACACTTCTGTGCATTCAGTGGATTCCGGTCTTAAGTAGCACCGATGTAATTAACATAAATGTAAGTCTAGGTGTCTAAGGGACATCTTTTGTAACAACTTAGGTAAACAAGAAGGATTCGCTTCACTCAGCGTGGGTGTGACTAAGGAACTGGAACCCATCTCCATGGCTTGCCACATTTGAAAGAACACAAACTAATCAAGTCCCTTTTACCCTTCGTGAGCTGTGTGCGGATGCCAGGGTGAAATCAGGGTAGATGAAGAATGGGTTGTGTTATTATGAGATTGTGTTTTTCTATCTCCCCAGCATCTTACAAAAGGTAGATCAAACAAAATGCTTATTGAACACATACGTTAAAAAAAACTACAAGCAAATAATACAGAAGCGATTATATACCAGTGTAACATTTTAATTCACATTATATATAACCAAAGTCATCTATAATTCAAGACAATCTGCAGCATAATATAATAGGGGAAAAAAGTATGGGATTTCAGGGTGAAAGAGATAAATAATGGGTCCCGGCTTAACCCATTACTATTTGCACAGTTATAATTTCAGAGTCTTCAATTCCTCATCTTTAAGTGGGAACAATGTTAATACAGGTCTACAATCACTTCTTTGCAATTCCAAAATCTCAAAAGATGGAAAACTAAAGTGTTTTTCTCAGACTGCTATAAAACCATGTAAGTATCAAAATCAGACTTCAAGTGAGACCATTTATAGTCCTTATTTATCTCAGTGTTCATAAGTTTTGGTGCAGAAACATTAATGTCTGACTACAAGGTATTATTTACATGATAATTCAGATAGGCTCTAAAGTCAGACAGACCTGCATTCAAATCACCTTCTAGTCATGGGAACGTTGGGGCAGGTTCTAACAATCCTTTACCCCAAAAATCCCCAGCCTCATGTTCCTTATCACTAAAATGAGGAAACTGTTAGGATTTATGTAACTGCATGCATCCACTTACCTTTCTAAAATCCCAACATTTCTGTCTGAAACACACTGATCTAATGGGTTTCAGGTAAAGATTGGAACTCGTGTACTTCTTCGTAGGGTTATGAGAACCAGATTATCTAGTGTTTATAATAACTATAATGGGCTACATACAGGTGGCAGAATAAGTTATTGTTTTCCTTAAACCTCCAGGTAACCTATATACTCAGTGATCTATCACAGAAACAAAGAACTGAACACCACATGACCTCACTCATAAGTGGGTCCTGAACATTTATCACAATACTACAAGAGAGGGATCGACAGTGGCAGGTCACTGTCTAGAGACAGAGTGGGGGGCATAACATCACTAAGGGTACTGGATCCTAAACCAGGGGAAGTAAGGACCAGTTGGAGGCCAAAACTTCACTTGCACACAGCCTACTCATGTACCTAAATCCTGGCTTGTACCCCACATCTTTACAATAAAATAAAATAAAATATCAATAAATATATGGTCAATTGACTTTCAACAAGGGTACCAAGACCATTCAATAAACATAGGACAGTCTTCTTGACAAATGATGGGAAAACTGGATATCTACATACAAAAGAACAAAGATGAAGCTGTGTCTTATATCATATACAAAAATTAACTCAGAATGGATCAAAAACCTAAACATAAAAACAAAAACTATAAAGTTCTTAGAAGAAAACATAGGGCAAAAGTTTCATGACAATGGATTTTTAATGATTTCTTGGATACTACAACAAAAGCAAAAACAAATTGAACTTCATCAAAACTTAAAACTCTTGTGTAGCACAGAACACTATCAAGAAAGTGAAAGCAACCCAAAGAATAGGAGAAAATCTTTGCAAATCATATATCTGATAAGGGATTAATACTCAGAATATATAAAGAACTCCTATTACTCAACAATAAAAAAACAACCTAACTAAAAAATGGGCAAAGGACTTGAAAAGTTTCCAAAGAAGATATACAATGGTCAATAAGCACATGAAAAGACGTTCAACATCATCAGTCATTAGAGAAATGCAAATCAAACCACCATGAGATACCACTGCGCACCCACTAGTTTGCTTATTATTAAAAAAAAAAAAAAAATCAATCCACTCCACCCCGCGGAAATTTATTATCTAACAAGTTCGGATGAGGAAGTAGAAAAAACGGATTCCTTGTGCACTGCTGGTAGGAATATAAAATGGTACAGCCCCTGTGGAAAACAGTTTAGCAGTTCCTCAAAAAGTTAAACAGAATTACCATTTGATCCAGCAATTCCACTCCTAGGCATACATCCAAAAGAAGTGAAAGCAGGGAATCAAACAGATATCTGTACAGTCATGTTCACAGAAGTAATCCATAATAGCCAAAAGCTGGAAACAACCCAAATGTCCATCAACAAATGAAGGGATCAACAAAAGGCAGGATATACATACAATGGAATGTTATTCAGTTTTTTAAAAGGGTGTGTGTGTGTATAATATGTAACATTAAAGAATTAGTCCCTAAATAGTGAAATTTTAGTTGCTTGGGGAAGTCTTTTCTTGGTTAAAAAAAATTTTTTTGAAGTTTTTCTCCTTTGACAAAATATGATCATTTTTTCCTAAATAAATTTCAACCGCATCCGTGTGAATCAACGTATGTGGGTAGAATCTCATAAAGCAACATTGAAAAACTTTCAGTTCATGCTTATTTTTAAGAAACTATAGTAGACAGGAAGACAGTATTACTATTGAGTTACTACTGACCTCTTGACCTCTGCTCCTCCATTAGCAAATATTATTACATGGCATGAGTAAAAACATGCAGTAGCCAACCCCTCCACCTTCTCCCATAGGACATACTGCTTTCTATGAGTGAGTTCTAGTCACTCAAAACAATTACCTTGTAGTTACTTGCCAATGAATACATGAATTCTGAATATTTCAATATTTTCAAGTATAACATTTTTTCATGAGATTTTTATTCCTTTTTCAGTGTATGGAAGAAATGGAATATAATTATACAAGTAAAGTATCTACACAGTATCCTACAAATACAATTTTTACATGATCAAACTACATAAAAATAACAAGGAATTATAAACCAGGTGTATGGTTATCTCAAATATAGGTGTAAAATTATAAAATAAATTTAGATGAGCTAAATAAATTTATTGCCAACCTGTAAAACACTATCACCAACTTCAAAAAGGTTAAAGATCAATTAGTATTACTGTCTTGACAATTTTTATTTCAAAGATGCTTCAAATGGTGAAAACGATCCATTTATATTTTAAAAGGCAAAGCATTTAATCCCAAAGAAATATTTTTTACTGTCACGAAGAATCTGTATTACATGAGCTATTAAAAAAAATCTAATGGGAAAATGGTTGTCTGTTAAGTGACAAAAGCAAGGTGCCAAACTAGAAAGAGTATGGACCCAGATACATCAAAACAGTTACATATTAAACAAGGAATCCAGGCTCACAAGTAATATCTCTCCTGGATAATTAGCATTATAATATACAATCCCCCACTTCCCATAAAATGTGTATGCTCAGATAATGCCGGTCAATGATGACCAGCAAACCAACCTCAGAGCATGGAAGGGTCTGAGTTGCCACTTCAGCACAATTAAAGTTTATTGTATGTCTCAGATCCCTAGAATATGCTCAATATTTTTACATACTGGGTGGATCATAGGCACACATAAAAGTACAGGGCAATGTAAAGAATAGATATCTCTAGGTTACACAAGTATAAGGCATTCTTATTTTCTGTACTTTTTGTGTTTTCCAAAATTTTAAAAAATAATTTATTACTTTCATAATCAGAAAAACTGCAAATAAGCATATTAAGCCAAACAAAGCACCAGAAAAATCCAACCTAAAAATATTAGTCAGGTAAACTTTAGAACATAGTGAAAATGTCTATCCTTTTCCTTGGGTGAATTTATTGTTACCATTACTTTGTTTCTTATTATATCTTCCAATGCCACTGATCAAAGATCAAAACAAAAAACAAAAAAAAGTAATTTTCTAATTTTATATTTTTCTGAATTAGAGTAATAAGATATTAATTAAAAAGAAATATCACCACTAGTAAAGAAAGTGAATCCTTTTTAGGATAAAGTTATTTTGAATTTATAAAAACAAGAACAATAAAACATTTTGAAACTTACAGGAAATCCTTTAGTGATAGGAATTTCAATATTAAAGATGAGTATTCGGGCTCTGAAACGAGTGCAAGCTTTAATGGGCTCTTTGGGGCCACAAAATATGCAGCCAACACTGTAACAAAAAAGGAGGGAAGGTAGGTGGAAGACAAATTTACATCATATAGAAATACCTCAAAACCATTTACAAAGAAAGTAAAACAATTATGTAAACTAGGGACTTTTTCTAACTATTCCCTTCTAGGTTAAGCATGGCTTAAACCATTATTAACCTTACATCATTTTTATACATTTCATACATTATAGCTTTCACTCAAAGAGCATACCAAGTACCCGTGCTGATATGTGTTAATTCCAATTTTAAGTACATTTACACTTAAAAAGTATGTTTATATAATGTGTATATAAAGTATACTTGGAAAGATTGCTTATACTTCCACATGTGTCTATTTTTTGTCAAATAATACTCAAAATGGAACCAGTGGATTACAAAATGCATGCGTTTTGGGGTTCCATATCCAATACAATGGTTGCTTAAACTCATTTTCTCACTCACTTTATTTTGATGATATCCATCCCAACCAAAGTAAGGCTAACATGATCGCCCGCTGCCGCCCAGTCCACAGGTTCATCATGCAGAGTGATTCCTGGAAATGAGTAAGAACCAAAGCTACAGTGAAACAACTCGATATCAAACATAGCAACCAAGAGAGCTTGGCTGACTGTGCTTCAGCAGTCACTACTCATCATTTTCAGAATGAATGGATTTGAGAATGAGAAGTGTAACTGCGAGCACTGAGGAAAACACACGTCCTCTAGACTTGACTCTTCTAGAACACCACCCTAAACATGAAGTGCATTTGCCCATAAAAGGCTGACTCCTGCTTATTTAATCAAGATTTTTAAACTCATCTACACAATTGGTAGGCTCGTTAAAAAGGCCACATTCAAATATTTCTGTCATATTAATGGATGTGGGCACAACACAACAGTTCAAATTATTCATAATGACATAAAAGATGGGGCCTTGAGAAGATGCCTAGCAGTATTTTATTCTTTTGAGCTTTGCTTTTAATTAGACAACCACCTAAGTAAGTAATCCTTGTTCTCCAAATAACCCATGGAACAACTGTGCTCAGTCGGAATTTTAAATATTCCTCTCGGCAGGTCCCTACTATTCCTTGCCCAGGCTGGTCTCAAATCCCAAGCCTTCATCAATCCTCCAGTCTTGGCCTCCCAAAGTGCTGGGATTATAGGTGTGAGCCACTGCACTCGGTCAGAACTTGGGCCTTCTGATGAAGAGTGTTTAGGCCAACCACTATGGACTGTAGTTCTTGACTAACAAATTTTTAGTAAATAATATTCCATCCATATCTTTCTAAAAATACTCATTTCCCATGCAGCAGCATCAGTTTCTGGTTTTCGGGGAGTTCAAGAAGAGCTTTAAGAGCTCTGAGACAACCTAGAATTTTATACAAAATTTCATCATGTGCACATCTGCATTAATCTGAGAAGAGATGGCATAACTTTCATCAAATATCAAAAAGATTATTGACCCCTCAGGCCACTACCACACTTTCTTTAAGTGTATGGCCCCCTCTCCAATCTTAGAGAAGTGAATCTACCCTCTCTCTCCCTGATCTACTTTCTGAATAAACTTTTTCTAACCTAAAAAGAAAAGATTATTGACCCCTAAAATGTTAACAATTACAGTATTAAGATGTGTGTGTTAATTATCAACTAATTAAATTTAGTTTTTAAATGTAAATTTAAAGCAACTATATCTGATTTTTGCTATGAAACATAGAATTGAGAACAGAAGCTAGAAGCTTAAAAATTGCCTTTTGTTTAAGAATCTGCAGAGCTTTCATACTATACATTCAATTAATAATATAAAGTTTTCCAAAGATAATTATATTAACTGGTTCTTCTTCCCTCCAATCATGTGACACTGTTCTATATATGCTAATTATTTTTTCTAAGAACTTTTCTCAGATAAACATTACAAGAGAGGCTCTTTCTTACTACTTCATGAGCTAGATATGCTAATAAAGTAAAAAAATAATTTAGAATTTCTCTTTGTTGGTAGTAGATTCAGTCAAGTCTTTCTTTGGGACATTACTGATTAGAGAGCCACAGTAGCACCGAAATGTTCAGATACAAGGGTATGTTAAACAATCAAGTAAGCCAAGCAAAAGCAACAGGATTAGAAACTGAGGACTGAGAACCTCCAGTTAATTTAGAAAGGTGGCTCTCAAGGAGCAGAGTGGCTCTCTCCTGGGGCTTCTGATAAGACTTCTCTTTTAAGAACTGGTTAAAGATAATGCTTAGAGTTTCTCAGCATGAAAGGGATAGAAAAGAGAAAGCTGGAGAATGCAAGACTTTCAGAGGTGACTGTGTAAGGATTTCAGAAGTCACAGGGAGCCAATCTCAGGGTCTGCGATAATTTTAGGATCATGATTTTAAGTCATGGCTCTTGATTACAGTAATAATTTTTATTCTCAAAAAAGCTTGTTATCATACAAAGAAATTAGTATTACCAAAGTATTATAGCTCTTGATCACTTTAAAAAACAAAAGCAGAGAGTTGCACTTGTACACAAACAAACAGATCTTTGGAAAATAACACTATTTTTAAAGTGTATATTGCTTTTTATCTAAACAGAAATTTCACAATTCCTAGCAGAAAGAAAAGGCCAAATAAGAATAACTTCAATTTTCATTCCCTTATTCATCTTTAAATGTAGGTTAAGCTTTGTTACCTAAACAGATATTCATTAATTTCTAATACTCTTTAAGAAAACTGATTTTAAAGTGAGCAAATTAATTTTTAAAAAGTACATTCAAACTTATAAACTAGTCAGGTATGACTCTAGATATAAACTATAAAAGTAAAGTGGGAGATAAAAAGTTTAAAAAAATTTTACATTTCCAATAGGTTATATTTCATTCAGCTTAAAGTTAAATAATATTACTGTATAGAAAATATCTTCAATTTTACATTTCAACCAAGTTAGGTTAAGGTTAATCTATACATTTTTAATTATTAAAACTTTTAATCAGAATTTGGAAAAGATAATATGTATACATACATATGAATGACTTGAAGACAGAATAATTATTACCCATCATGAGAAAACACGTTATATCTATGTGCAGAAGCAGTGGTTGTGGCATTTTAAACCAGCTCAATTTATCTTTTTAACAATGGGTCTTTTTGCATTTGCATTCTACTTTCTCACTTAGGTCTTTCTAAAAAGTACATAAATATTTTTGGTAAATATGACCAAAGCTGTTAACTTATAATTATTCTGAAATATACATTTCAAAACAACAGACTGTAGTAGGCTCTTTTGCCACAGATTACTTAGTGTCAGGTTGGAATTAGATTTAATTTCTGCTACAGAATATGATTTTAAATGTATCTGCGATGTATATACACATCTGGTTAAACCTTAACCAGGATTCTTGAATCAGTGTCAAAAAAAAAGAATGCTACCACAGTTAGACTGTTAAATGTACATAAATATATACACAGACAGTCACAACAGAAAAAAAAAACGTTTAATGTTTTCACATTTTAATCTTCAACAGTTAGTATCATTTTGACAGTCAGTTACAATTTCAGTAAGAAGTTACTTACTTTAGAGTTAAAACCAAACCACTTAAAAAAAAAAAATCTGCTGTCTCAAGGCTTAGCAAAAGCATTTTGCAGATAAATACCTTTTGCAGTACAAGTTTCATTAGGAGGCATTGCTAGCAGACGGTCACCAGTTTGGATATAACCAGCTTCAATTTTACCAGTTACACAAAATCCAGATCCTTGATCTGCAAAAAAAAAAGCCAAAATATTATGATTCATATAGCAATGGAATAAGATGATCAATACTGTTAACCATATTTAGTTCCCAAACAGTTACATAAAACTAGTAGTTCAGTGGACATTAAGTAATGGTGATTTCAGAATTAACATCTCTATTAAATATGGCACACCATGCTCTGCTCTTTTTTCTTGCAAATAAAAATATTCATATTACAAAAAGTGGAGCTTCATTCTTTTCTCGAATATGTATTGGAAATTAATAAGTATTTGAGTAGAAGGTACTGTACTAAACTCTCGGGATAAAGAAATGAAAATATACATTCCTACTCATAAGGACTTTACACTAGTGAAGAGAAAGACAAAAACAATTACATTGTCCTGAGACAAATGCTATTTATAATACTCAATGGAAACAGAGAAAGGTTCACTAAAGAACCCATGATGGGGAGAACAGACACTTTATCTTGCACCTAGAAGGAGAAGGAATAGGAGTTTACCAGGTAGCCTGTAGGTATAGGTGAGGGAAGAAGGAAGACACTGATGACCCAGGAAACTGCACAAGGAAAGGCATAACCAAATGCGGGATGTGCTAAGACCCATGTGTCATGTACGGGGCCGGGTGGGGGAGGGTGGCGGGGGGGGGCAGGATATGAAACAATGAAGGAAAGATAAAACAGAAGTAACAGAGGGAGGCAAGGGGAAAATAAAGGGACTTCATAAATCACATTTAGGGTTTAAATTTCATCCTGCAGTTAAGTAATGGGAAGCCAGTACAGAACTGTGAGCAGAGATGTGATATGATGGTATTTTGATGTTAGAATAGAGGCTGATGGAAATGCACACACTTACTACAAAAAGGGAATAACCTCAAACTATAAGAACCTTTGAAAATGCAGGAAATGCCCTTATAGAAATTGGAACTAGCAACCAATACCTGATCAAAACCCCAAGTGCCCATGCCATAAGAGATAAGATAGACAAATGGGACTTCATCAAACTGACAAGTTTCTGCAAAGCCAAAGAAACCATTGAGAGAGCAGGGAGACAGTCCACAGACTGGAAAAAAATATCTGCCAACTGTATATCTGACAAAGTCCTAACATCCAGGATCTACAAGGAACTCAAAGGTGCCAAAAAGAAAAAAACAAACAGCCCCATTACAAAGTGGGCAAAAGATATGAATAGATACTTCCCAAAAGAAGACATATGAGCAGCCAACAGATACATGAAAAAGTGCTCAGTTTCACTAGTCATCAAATAAATGCAAATTAAAACCACACTGAGATACCACATTACTCCAGTCAGGATGGTCGTCATCAATAACTCAAAAAACAACAAAAGCTGGAGAGGATGAGGGGAAAAGGGAACACTTCTGCACTGTTGTAACTAGTACAACCTCTGTGGAAATGTGAAAAACAGTTTGGCGATTCCTAAAACATTGAAAAATCGATCTTCCATACAACCCCACAATCCCCCTTCTGGGAATATACCCGGAGGAACTCAAATCAGTACTTTGAAAAAGATACCTGCACACGCATGTTTATTGCAGCATTATTCACAATAGCAAAAACATGGAACCAACCATGCTGCCCATCAAAAGAAGACTGGATTAAAAAAATGTGGCACATATCAACGATGGAACATTACACAGCCATAAAGGACAGAATTATGAACTTTGCATTAACTTGGATAGACTTAGAGTCTATAATACTGA
>CAUYQG010041138.1:0-18781 GCA_963574415.1 Tarsius wallacei | reverse complement strand
AGAACATGTGATACTTAGTTTTTTGTTTCTGTGAGAGGTCACTCAGTATCATGGACTCTAGTTCCATCCAGGTTGCTGCGAAATTCATGATTTCGTTCTTTTTTTATGGCTGCGTAGTATTCTTGATTCACCCCTTCTACCTCCTCCACACTGGCAAAGTGTTTCCCTTTGAGGACTTTTTTCATCTGGGGAAACAAAAAAAAGTTAAGAGTGAGATTGGGTGAATAGGGAGGGAGGATGGGGCACAGGGTTCATGCCATTTAGGATCAAAAACTGCTGAACACAGCACAGTGTGGGCAGGTGTGCTTGTAAGTCACCTATTGTGAAGTGGGCAAATGCTTGAAAGAATCTCCAAAACCTTTCACTGGAGCCATGCAACAATGCTAGCTGGTACTATGGGGTTCCTAGAACACTTAAGTAGCAGGAGCCTGCCCTCCAGAGAGGGAGAGGCAGTGCAGAGGTGTGATCTCAGCTTACCATAGCCCTGACCTCCTAGGATCAGGTGATTCTTCTGCCTAAGCCTCCCAAGGAACTGAGACTTACAAACATGTGCTACCACATCTTATCATTTTATTTTTTATAGAGACTGGGTCTCACTATATTGCCCAAGCTGGTCTCAAACTCCCAGGCTCAAGCAATCATCTCATCTCAGTCTCCCAGTGTGTGGGGATTACAGGCATGGGCCACCATGCCTGGCTGAAAGTTATATATTTAGCTCTTATTATCAGAAACAAAGGGAAGAGTACTCTGTGATGAATCTTGGTTATTATTTAACATTATCCATTTCCAAAGGAATGATTTTTTCAAGAAGTTGACTGACACAATCTTAAGGGAGACTGTGAAATGATTCTGTCATTTTTCTCTTATTATTTTTTTAATTTTAGATTCAGGGGTATTCATGTGAATGCCTTACATGGACATGTATAGTGAAAATTGTGCCCCATAGGTAGTTTCTGAACCCCAAACCCACTCCCACTTCTCCCCTTATTAGTGTTCTCAGTGTTGATTATTTCCATCTTTGTGACTGTTAACCTCCCATTTATGAGTGAGAACATTGATGTTTGGTTTTCTGTTTCTGAGTCAGTTCACTTGGGTCAATGATCTCCAGTTCCATCCAGGTTGCTGCCAAGGACATGAGTTCTTTCTTTTTTATGGCTACATAGTATTCCATGGTGTATATATACCACATTTTCATTATCCATTGATCAGTTGGTGCGCATTTAGGTTGATTCCACATCTTTGCAATTGTAATTATGCTGCGATGAACATGTGGGTGCAGGTGTCTTTTTTTTTTATCATAAAACAATCTCTATTCCTTAATGTAGATACCTTGTAATGGGATTACTGGATCAAATGGTAGTTTTAATTTTAGTTCCTTGAGTAATCTCCACACCACTTTCCATAGAGGTTGTACTAATTTACCCTCCCACCAACAGTGTGGAAGTGTTGTATTTTCTCCACATCCACACCAGCATCTACTTATTTTTTATTTTGTATTTTATTTTAAAGATGTGGGGTACAGAACACCCCCTCAGGTCCCCTCCCACTGTGGGAGCTTTTCTGCCCTCTCAATAAATCCTGCTTTCTAAAACCAAAAAAAAAAAAAACCATGGGGTACAAATCAGGATTAGGTATACAAATGGTCATCGTACATGTAAAGTTTGGATCTGACTTTGGTCCCCACTTCGCCTGGTTTGAGATCAGGCACCCTTATTGATGTTAGGTGTTCCCTCTTTCTCCCCCTGCCAGTGTCCCACTACTGCCAATCTCTTTTTTTATAGTATTACGATAATTGTTCAGGGCCCACTTACGAGTAAAAACATGTGGCACTCAGTTCTTTTTTTTTTTCTGGAATAGATCACTGAGTATTATAAACTCAAATCCATCCAAGTTGCTGCAAAGTTCATAATTTTGTCCTTTATTGCTTCATAATATTGCATCATGTATATGTACCACTTTTTAAAATCCAATTACTTTTGATGGTCAGCACAGTTGGTTCCATGTTTTTGCTGTTGTGATTAGTGCTGCAATAAGTATGTGTGTGCAGATATATTTTGGAGAATGATATGAGTTCCTCCAGGTATATTCCCAGAAGGGGGATTCCTGGGTAGTATGGAAGGTCACGTTTTAAATCTTTTAGTAATCACCACACTGTTTTCTGTAAAGGTTGTATTAGTTAAAACTCCCACCAACAGTGTGGAAGTCTTCCCTTTTCCCTGCATCCTCTCTAGCATAGGTTGTTTTTTGAATTACTGATGATGGCCACCCTGACTGTAGTTAGATGGTATCTCAGGTGGTTATAATTTGCATTTCTTTGATAATTAGTGAGGCTGAGCATTTTTTCATGCACCTGTTCACTGCTTATATGTCTTCTTTTGAGAAGTGTTTAATCATATCTTTTGCCCACTTTTTAATAGGGCTGTATGTTTTTTTTTCTTTTTGACAAGTTTGGGTTCCTTGTATATTCTAGATATTAGGCCTTTGTCAGATATACAGTTGCAAAGTATATTTTTCCCAGTATGTAAGTTGTCTCCCACTCTCTCAATGGTTTCTTTTGCTTCGCAGCTTTTCAGTTTGATGAGGTCCCACTTGTCAATCTCCGCTCTTATGGCATGGACATTGGGATTTTGATCAGGAATTGGTTTCCAGTCCAATTTCCATAAGGATGTCTCCTGTATTTTCTAAGGTTCTTATAGTTTGGTCTTTGATCCATTTAGAGTTGATTTTTGTGTGTGGTGATAGATAGGGGTCTTGTTTTAATCTTCTGCATGTGGCCAGTCAATATCCCCAGCACCATTTAATGAATAAGTTCTCCTCTCCCCAGTACTTGTTAGTGGAGGCTTTGTTGAAGATGAGTTGGTTGAGAAACTGAGGGTTTGCTTCTGGAATCTCTATCCTGTTCTGTTGGTCTATCCCTGTTCTTATACCAATACCGGGCTGTTTTGGTTATTGTAGCCTTATAATAAAGTTTAAAGCCTGGAAGTGTGATACCTTTTGCTAAGGATTGTTTTGGCTATTCATGGTTGCTTATGTTTCCATATGAATTTCTGTATTGTCATTTCTAGGTCTGAGAAGAATAATGACGGTAATTTAATGAGTATTGCATTAAATCTGCAGATTGCCTTGGTAGGATGGACATCTTAACAATGTTGATTTTCCAATCCATGAGCATGGAATATTTTTCCATTTGGTTGTGTCATCTTTGATCTCTTTGAGCAGTGTTTTGTAGTTTTCATTGTAAAGGTCTTTCACTTCTCTAGTCAGGAAGATGCCAAGGCATTTCATTTTTTGTAGTTGTTGTTGCTAGTATGAATGGGATTGCACCTTTTATTTTGTTCTCTGTCTGTTTGTTGTTGGTATATAAGAAAGAGATTGTCTTTTGCACATTATTTTTTTTACCCTGAGACTTTGCCAAAGTCCTTTATCAGTACAAGAAGGCTTTTGACAGATTCTCTTGGATTTTCAAAGTATAGAAAATTGCCAACAAAGAAAGATAACTTGACTTCCTCTTTTCCTATTTGGATACCCCTGATTTCCTTCTCTTGTCTGATTGCTCTAGCTAGAACTTCCAACACTATGTTGAACAGAAGGGGTAAAAGTGGGCATCCTTGTCTTGTTCTGGTTTTCAGGGGAAATGCTTTCAATTTCTGTCCATTTAGCAATATGTTGTCTATGGGTTTATTGTAGACGGCTCTTACTATTTTGAGATATGTTCCCTCTATGCCTGGGTGCTCATGGGTTTTTATCAAGAATGGATGCTGGATTTTATCAAAAGCTTTTTCTGTATCTAATGATATAATCGTGTGATTCCTATATTTACATCTGCTGATGTATTTAATTACATTTATGGTCTTGTGTATGCTGAACCAGCCCTGCATCCAGGAATGAAACCTACTTGGTCATGATGGATGATTTTTGAGATGTGTCATGGATCTGATTTGCTAGAATCTTGCTGAATATTTTTGCATCGATGTCTATAAAGGCATACTGGCCTATAGTTCTTTTTCTTTGTTGAATCTTTACCCAGTTTGGGTATCAGTGTGATTTAGCTTCTCAAAATGATTTGGGAAGAGTTCCATCTTTCTCAATTGCCTGGAATACTTCCAATAGGATAGGTATAAGCTCCTCCGTGTATGTTTTGTAAAATTCCGCTGGAAAGCCATCTGGTCCAGGACTTTTTTATGTAAGTAGTTTTCTTATGACAGAGTCAAGTCGATTTCCTGGGTTGCTATTGGTCTATTTAATTTCTCAATTTCTTTTTGTTTTAACCTTGGAAGGTTGTGTGATGTCAGAATGTCCTCTATTTCTTTTAGGTTTTTGAATTTGTTTCCATACAAGTGTGCATAGTAATCTCTGATAATTTTTTGTATTTCTTTGGGGTTCATTTTGATTTGATCTTTTGCATTTCTGATTGTGTTTATTTGGGCTTTTTCTCTCTTTTTCTTGGTCAATATGGCTAGTGGTCCATCAATCTTGTTTATCCTTTCAAAGAACCAGCCTTTTATTTCGTTGCTTTTTTCTGTGATATTTTTGTCTTCTATGTCTCATATTTGGGCTTTTACTTTGGTGATCTGGATTCTTCTGCTGAAGTTAGAGTTTTGGTGGTCTTGTCTGTCCAGCTGCCTTAGATGATTTGTTAGGCTGTTAATTTGTGATCTTTCCATTTTCTTTGTGTGTTTGTAAAGAAATGACATCCCAGAGGTTTTGGTAAGATGTGTGTTTATATTCATTTGTTTCAGAAATCTTTTAATTTTTGCTTTGATTTCTGTATTGACCTAGGAGTTGTTCAGCATCTTGCCATTTCGTGTCCATATCTTTGTGGGTTTGGGGGGAGCTTTACTGGTTTTGATATTTATTTTTATTCCACTGTAGTCTGAGAAGGTGCATGGCAGTATTTTGATCTTATGGAGTTTGTTTATGCTTGATTTATGGTCAAGGATATGGTCGATCTTGGAGTACATTCCATGTGGTGATGAGTAGAGTGTACATTCCATGATCATTGGGTGGAGTGTTCTGTGAATATCTATTAAGTCCATTTGGTCAAACATCAAATTGAGGTCCTGGATCTCCTTGTTGATTTTTTGCCTTGATGATCTATCTAGGGTTGTTAGTGAGGTATTTAAGCTCCCAACTATGATAGTGTTAGAGTCAATATCTTTTTTTACTTTACCTAGAAGTTGCTTTATAGAAGTCAGTGCTCTGACGTTGGGTGCATGTATGTTTAGGATGAATATTTCATGTTGATGGGTTGAACCTTTTATCACTGTGTAGTGACCTTCCATATCTTTTTCATTTTTGACAACTTAAAGGATATTTTGTCTGACATTAAGATTCGAACTCCTGCTTTCCTTTGTGTTCCATTTGCCTGAAAATTTGTTTTCTGTCCTCTTACTCTGAGTTTGTGAGTGTCCACTCTGGTGAGATGAGTCACCGGGAGACAGCTTATTGTTGCATCGTGTTTTTTTTTTATCCAGTCTGCCATTCTATGTCTTTTTAGTGGTATATTTAGTCCATTCACATTCAGGCCAATTATTGAGATGTGAGAGTTTATCCCTTCCATGAGGTTCTTATAGAGTTTGTTGTTTCTGTTGCTTGTTTATTTACTGGTTGATAGGTTTTCTTTTGATTTGGGTGTTGATATATGTATATGTTTTCAATCTTTTTCCTGCATTCGTGAGAAGAACATGGTCATTCTTTTCTTTCTTTTTTTCTTTCTTTCTTTCTTTCTGTCTGTCTTTCTTCTGTGTTTAATACTTTTCTTAAGCATTACTTGTAGAGCTGGTCTGGAGGCATCGTAAACTCTTAGGGATTGAATGTCTGGGAAGGATTTTAATTCTCCATTGCTGATGAAGCTTAGTTTAGCCAGGTAGGAAATTCTTGGTTGTAATTGTTTATCTTTGAGAACTTTGAAAATTGGACTCCAGTCTCTTCTAGACTGTAGTGTTTCTGTAGATAAGTTTGCTGCTATTTGAATTGGTCTTCTCCAGTAGGTAGTCTGACCTTTCTCTCTCGCTGCCTTTAGGATATTTTCTTTTATACCTCCTTTGTGTAAGTGTGTTACTATGTGTCTTTTCATCTGATATCTTGCAGGGGTTCTCTGAATATCTTGTGCTCGAATGGTCACAACTCTGATGAGATGAGGGAAGTTTTCTTTTATAATTTCATGTAATGTTTGTTCCAGGGTGGTCTCTGTCTCTCTATCTGCTTCAGGAATGCCAATTAATTGTAGGTTTGGCCTCTTGATACAATCATACACCTCTTGAAGGCTGTGTTCTGACTTTTTAAGCTTAGTTTCTATGTTTTTAACAGTTTTGGTTAGTGCCACAATTTAGTCCTCAAACTCTGAGATTCTTTCTTCTGCTCAGTTAATTCTGCTTTCCATGCTTGCCAGTGTGTTATTTATTTAATCTACTGTATTCTTTATTGCTATCATCTCAGTTATCAACTCCTTCATTCTTTCCTCTTGTCTTTCGTCGTTTCTATTCATACTCTCTATTAGTATCTTGATATCTTTGTGATATGAGTCCAGTTGTTCTGCGGTCTCTTCATTGTTTGAGTTCCAAAATCTGTATTCTCAGGTGCTGTCTCCCCAGGAGTTTGAATGGGACCTGTGGTCCTCCTTTGGTTCTTCTTCATTTATGATGGCTTCCCTCCCCCTTTTTCCCCTTCTTTAATTCCACTGCTCAGTGACAGAGGAGATAGCTTTCACCCCTGTTTCCTCAATCCCCTATTCTTCCTTATGTAGATCTTCTGGATTTGTTCAATTTTGAAGCTGGACTGGGGATGGGGGGCTATGTTTTTTGCAGTTTTGAGATTTGATGAAGGTGTAATGGGGGGAGCTGAGGTTCAGAAGCTATCGGCAGATCCCAGTATTTGCTGAAGGTGTATGGGCCTGCTAGAACCCACTTCCCTCCACCATACAATCTGCCCATGCAGTGGGGGCATATGTATGCTACCTGAAAGCAAAATAAGATAAGGAAAAGGAAAAGTACAGAAAAAGGAAGAAGGGAAATGAAAGTAAGATGAAGAGAGAGAGGAGAAGAAGAAGGAAAACAGACAGGCAAACCAACCAACTCATTTGCTGCTGCTGCTGCTGCACCCAAGTCTCCCACTCAGATCAGACATGTCCATTCCTGGTCCGGCATGGAGGTGGGCATCTGTCTCTCTGTGTCTGCTC
Organism: Tarsius wallacei; assembly: GCA_963574415.1. Taxonomy (NCBI): domain Eukaryota; kingdom Metazoa; phylum Chordata; class Mammalia; order Primates; family Tarsiidae; genus Tarsius; species Tarsius wallacei. The sequence continues at coordinate 11,604 of CAUYQG010041138.1, read as the reverse complement.
CTGAAGTTTCCTCTTTGAGCCAGCAAGGTTCAATACCAGAGGAGTGCAGAAATTGTTCTCCTTTTTTTATTTTTTTTAATGGCTATTCTGACTGGTATATGGTGGTGTCTCATTGTTGTTTTAATTTACATTTTCCTGATTATGAGTAAGGATGAACATTTTTTCATATATTTGTTGACCATTTGTATATCTTCCTTTGAGAGATATCTCAATATCCCATGTCATTTGTCCAATTTTTAATGGGGTTATTTCATTTTGATGCTCTCATTTTCAAATGTAGAAATATATGAACCCAAGGGTCTATTCACTCTTCTACAAATTTAAGGGAGCATTTATCTTAGGATACTTTGAATCCAGAGATTCTTTTATTTTTTAATTTTATTTTAAAGATATGGGATGCAATTCAGGATTAGATATACAAGTGGTCATCCTACAGGCAAAATTTGGGCCTCCCTTTGGTCCCCACTCTGCCTGGTTTGCGATCAGGTACACTTATTGATGTTATGTGCCCCCCACCCCGGCAGTTTCTGACTACTGCCAATCCCATTTTTATAGTATTATGGTGAAGATTTAGGGTCTGCTAATGAGTGAGAGCATGTGGAACTCAGTTCTTTGTTTCAGTGATAAATCACTGAGTATTTAAGTCTCTCAATCCATCCAAGTTGTAGCAAAGCCCATAATTTTGTTTGTTTTTTTTAATGGCTGCACAATATTCCATTGTGTATATGTAGTACAATTTTTTATCCAGTCCAGTTTCGTTGGGCAGCATGGTTAGTTCCATGTTTTTGCTATTGTAAATAGTGCTGCAATAAACATGTGAGTGCAGGTATCTTTTTTGTAGAGCAATCTAAGTTCCTCCAGATATATTCCCAGAAGGTCAATTGCTGGGTCACATGGAAGTTCTTTTAAGAATTGCCACACAGCTTTTCATAAAGGTTGAACTAGGTTGTATTCCCCCCAACAGTGTAGAAGCATTTCCTTTTCTCTGCAGCCTCACCAGCATCTGTTGTTTTCTGGTTTATTAATGATGTCCATTCTTACTGGAGTTAAATGGTATCTCAATGTGGTTTCTGATTTACATTTCTCTGATGATTAGTGAGACTGAGAATTTTTTCATGTGTCTGTCTTCTTTTGAGAAGTGTCTATTCATGTCTTTTGCCCACTTTTTAATGGGGATTTCTTTTCCCCTTTCAGTATGTTTGAGTTCCTTGTAGATCACAGATGTTAGGCCTTTTTCTGATTAAAAAAAAATGGAACACTTCACGAATTTACATGTCATCCTCACTCCAGGATCATGGTAATCTTCTCTGTTTCGTTCCAATTGTAGTATATGTGATGCCAAAGTGAGCAAAAGATCCTATATTTTTAATATTCAACCCTTAGTTTCCTCATTTGAATATTCATTACTAAGTAGAAGACAAATAACAAATTAAGATAATCATAGCTAGAGAAAAACTAATAAAAATAATTTAAATCAGTTATGTAACTCTTGCAAAGATTCCAAGGCCAAAGGCACTTTAACAGAAGGCTTTCACACTTGAAAAAGCTTGTTATATAGAAAGAAAGTGACTCTTTTCCTCTCAAATGTCTCTCCATTCCTATTTAAAGTCTCTGTTGATCCCATCACATAGTCTTACTTCTTCTCCACTATTTGTCCAATACTGCATGTGCACTGCAGTTGAAATGAATCTGGATTGCAATGGAAAACAGAATCAATCTCTTTGTATCCACAGTATGTACATGTCCTCATGTACATAGATTTAGAGCTCTTGTCTTAAGTCATAACAGGGTGGCATTGAAAGGATTTGCCAGAACGGAAGCAATGTGTTGCAAAACAGAGAGAGAAAACCTACCTGTGATATGACCTGCAGGCTGAATCAGAACTCAGTCCAAAGAACTCAGTCCACAGAACAGACATCCCCTTGATCACTTCCATCCTGCTAAACTTACCTACAGCTCTTACAGCAGGCATGATCCTTCCAGAGTCTTATCGTTTCTTCCTCAGATCCTTCCTTGTCTTTGGCTTTTCTTCATCACCAGTTTCTCTATCAGGACAGTCATGCATAGTTCAGTCATTACAAAGTTATAATTAATTGACTGACTAGTATGTCGTCTCCTCTTAAGCTACAGTTTTTTCCAGGTTGACCTTTGTCAGCTTCTTATCCAATTCAAGTTTTTTGGCCTCTGGATATATTACCTCCTTTGGACCTCAATTTTTGTGGGTTATTTTTTTTTTTCTTCTCTTTAAATTCTCCAAAGCAGTGTATCTTGATGAACTGGCTCTCTCTAACATCACCTGAAACTACCTTCATAAACCACCCCCCCCCCATCTTCTACCAAAGTCCATTTCCTTCAGTAGGTTTTCTCATTTTGCAGCACAACCTGAATGTGGTCAAAGAAAAGCTTCTTTGAAGTCCATTCCCTTCTCAACCCACTCTTTCCATCTCTAGGGAATCCTAAGTCATCTAGTTTCAGGGTTGCTCAAAAGCAGTGTCTACATTTCCTTTTATCACACACACTCTATCCCCAGAGTCACCACCTTGGACTTTCATTTATTCTGCCAAACTGGGCACTGTCTGTCCAGTGCATGTCTTCCCTAACTCCAAACAGGAGGGTGCTTAAATCCCAGGGCATTGTTTCAAGCTACATGTCATTTTGAAACTATTTTTGTCTTTTTTCTTTTTAAATCATATAGGTCCGTTAATATTCAAGAAGTTAGTCTCAGAAGATGGTTAAATGCATGGAGAAAACTAAAATTAGGAAGGCTTTGCATTTTAAAGACACCTTTCTGTTTTTGCATGGCTAGTGGTATCTTTCTTTTCTCTGTGGATGCCTTTGTTTGTGAAGTTATTTTTTAACCATAATAAAAAGCTTAAAGGCCAAAATACATAAAGAAAAATGCGTCTTATACTCAAGAGGTTATTGAGATACCAGAGATTTAAAAATGAGTTCATAACATTGATTCTTAAGCTCCAGGCATTTCCTTGAAGAATTTCCAAAAGACTTCAAATAAATTTTTCTTGCCAACGTTCATTTTCAGATGTGTTTAACACTAAGTTTTTTGGTGTGAATATGCATATATGGTCTAAAAGTCTCTACATTCACAAACTAAAACTATACTAAAAGAAAAATAGATTGTTTTTAAATTCCCTTCACAATATGAAAGGCAATACAATATAGTTAGAAGAACAAAAGCTCTATACCTAGTCATTACTGGGTTTTAATGTATAACAGGTTCAATTTCCTCATCTAGCCAGTGAGGGTGAGCTTAGAGGTGTACATTCATTCTCTGAAGTCTTTAGGTATTAACATTATAGGGTTCAATTACATGCTTCTAAACTGAAGCGATTGTTTTTATTTTTTTGTGGAGTTAGAGCCAACTGCAGAGTCCCTGTAAGACTGTACACAATGCTGACACCAGCTGTACATTCAAAGGCTTCCCCAAACCATCCCCAGGTTTGACAGTTCTCTATATGGTCTCACAGAATTCACTGAGGCTGCTATACTCAAGGTTACAGTTATTACAGGTAAAGGATACAGATGAAAATCAGATAAAGATAGACGCACAGAAGGCAGAATCCAGGAAAAGTACCAGATGCCAAGCTTCCAGTTCACCTCTCTCTGTTGAGTCATGAATACATTTCTTTCCTGGAATTGGCATGTAACAATTTGTGTGGGGTGTTGCCAACCAAAGAGCTACCCTGAGGCTCAGTGTTCAGAGTCTTTACTGAAGCTCTGCCACATAGGAGTGGTTGATTGTCCATATGACTGGACCTCAGTTTCCAGTCCTTCAGGAGGCTGAATTTTATAACCCAAAGCTCCTCACCCTATATGACATTGTTGGTCTATCTGGCATAGTCCGCCCCTAATCTAAATACTAACTGGCTAGGCTAAATCACATTGCTAGATGATCTGGTCTGACACAAAGTGCCCAGGCAAACAAAGACTCTTATTAGGACATCCCAGGGGCTTAGTTATTAGATTTGATCTTCCCAAAGCCAAAGGCAAAGGCCAGAGTTCTTTGGAGACAAGACTAATTTTTCTTTTAAGACACAGGGTCTGGCTATGTTGCCCAGAATGCAGTGGCACAGTCATAACTCATGGCAGCCTTGAGTACCTGGGCTCAAACGATCCTCCTGCTCAACCTCCCAGGTAGCTGGGACTATACACATATATCATCATGCCTGGCTAATTTTTATTTTGGGGGGGCAGGATTTTTTGTAACGACAGGGGTCTTGCTATGCTGCCCAGGCTGGTAAATTCTATATTACACAGTTTTGAAATTCTTTCTGTTGAGAACAGGGAAGCAAAATATTCCCAGGACCTTACTACTAGAAGAAAACTCAACAATCTTTGTGTTTCTTAAAGTAGGATTCAGGACCACTTGCATCAACATCACCTGGCATTAGCAAATGCAGACTCCAAGGTCTTACCCCAAACTTACTGAATCTGATTATCTGTAAGAGGAACATTAGAATATGCACTTTAAGCATCCTCCTTTAGCAGTTATGGATGTAGGCCAAAACTTGAGAAATGTAATTATGGTCCAAGGTCCTTGTTCCTAAAAGTAAAGTGAAAAATAGCGTCAGATAAAGCAAAGGGAGGAAATTTTGTTTCTGGTTCCACTGATGAGTTTATCTTGGGCAAGCCATTATTCCTCAAACATCATTCAGTATCACTTGCTTAAACAGACATAGTTAAAGTATCATGCTCTGAGACTGAGTAAATTTGAGTTATTTTGTGTTTTTAGAGAAGATGCTTATGGAATATGAGATGGCATTCCAGCTAACTTGATTGGCCTATGGAAAAATGGGTGGATTTCTCTTTTCAAGGTATCTGTATTGTAATTGCTGGTCTCCTTGACAGGAGCATTCTTATTTATTCTTTCATTCACAAATTGGCGCCTACTCTGTGGCAGGAATTGTTTTAGCTGGGGCCAGGAACACATATAAATTATGCCAGAGAGTGATACATGCTGTGTAGATATTTTTTAAATCAGGATAAAAGGGAGAAGGCAGCTGAGAGAAGGATTTGCTATTTAACATAGAATGTTTAGAAAAGAAATTTCTAATATGATAACTTGTGAGCAGAGAAGTAAAGAAGCAGCCATAGAGTTATTTGGGTAAAAGAACAGCAAGTTCTAAGGCCCTGAGGCAGGAGCAGTTTCAAATGTTGTGAAGGAGAAGGTCCTATATGGTGGAATGCAAGAAAGACTTCAGTCTTTCTTTCAATAAATATAGACAGTACAAACATCTCTTTCAAAGAATTTGGCAACAAAAGGGCAGCCAGCAATGAAATAGTAACTGGTGGGGTAAATAATGTCAAAGGAAGGATTTTATAGTGGTGGTGGTTGTTAAGATAAGAGACACGTCAACATGTTTATGTGGAATAATCCAGTAGAGAACAAATTATTGATGCTGTAGCAGAGAGAGGGGAGCATTGGGAGAGTGGTGTCCTTGAGTAGATAAGAAGGATGATATCCAGAGTATATATGGAGCAATTGGTCTTAGATAGGAACATAAGTATACTCTTTATTTCCATCTCCCTCTCCTCATCTCTCTGATTCCCATGGCAACCTTACTCTCAGCCTTCCTGCCTTTCTCATGATCCTTTCATGTGACATAAATCCCTTTGTCTTCTGACATACACTCAGTCCTTTAGGGAAAAAAAGGTAAAAAGAAAATATGTTCATAACACTCCCCACAGTAAAGAGAGGTTGAAACATCTGTTCTACAATAACCCATTTCATGGTATAAGTCAAATGAGATTTTGTGCAGAAGAGCCCTTTGGAAGCTATGAACTCCTTGAACTTCACTCTGGAATGGAAGACAAAACATTATCAAAACTACAATAGTGTTAACTGATCTGTGTGTCATGCTCACAATGTACATTTTTCTGTGTCTTTTCTGTTAACCTATTCTATACTGAGTGGCCAATTTTTTTTCTGCTACTCCAACTGACACTTTGAGTCTAATGTTTAAATCTTCCCTCACCTGCTGGGAGAACTCGGAGCCAAAAAAGTCTGCTATGCTGGTCAGTTGTTAAATTTATCCCTCAATACATTAAGCCTGTAGTGATGTTTGAGGAAATTTATGTTAGAATGAGAGCCAATAGTGCCACCTGCTGGAATTACACTTGAAGGGGGCATGACCGTGCCAAGAGCTGTCCATGGTTTTGTTTTCACTTTTAGGCTATTTATTGTTTTAAGTCACCCAGATGAAGTCCTGAGCCAGCTTTATTCAGCAGTAATTTCTGCCATCTACACTCTTTTCTAATACCAATATGCCACCTTGTGCATTTATCATTTATATGTCTGTTTTCTCCCTGTAATGATTCAGAATCTAAAACTATGGTTAAGGTTAACTATGCTGTATTTTATTTCCCTTAGAATCTCTTGGAATATTTTAGAATGTTGCTATTCAAAAGGACCTTAGAAGAACTCTAGTTCAGTAATTTCAAACACATTTTGGACACAGAAGCTCTTGTGAAACTATGGATATAATCTTCACTTTAAATACCAGTAAACCAAAGCAAAGCCAAGATTAAAACTCATAGTGATTCCCAAACTACAGTCTATATCAGTTAAGATGCTTGTAGTTTCAGTAAAAATAGCTTAAACAATAGTGGATATCTCACATAAGACGCCCTAAGGTAGATGCCTCCAGGTTTATTTTTAGAATTGAACAGTGTCAGCAAGGACCCGGGCTCATCTCATGGCCTTCTCTGTTCTCAGGATGTTTGATGTTTATAAGATGGTACCAGTAACATTAGGAACCATGACCTTCTAGCCAATATTAAGGAGCAGAAAAGGGACCATCTTTTCCTTATGTCTGTCAGGAGCTAAGAAGCCTTTCCCAAAAGACCACCAAAAGATTCCACTCAAGTCTCATTGCTCAGGAGAGAGTGATATGTCCCATCCTAAGTAGGTTACTGGCAAGGAGCATGAAATCACCTTCCTTATCTTAGTGAAATTCAGATTCATCTTGTGGGGCTGGGGTGAGACTATTCTTACCTGAAGCATAAGGCTCTGGAAATATATAGACTCCTGGGAAAAACCATGTTAGAGCACAAAGGAAAAGTGGAGTGACTAGTTGTTGGGAGAAAAAAATCTCTATCAAGTTCTCCCAATTCTGCCTGTCTTCTGAGCAAGAGGCATTAACAGCTTTATTCATGCCTTTTCTTTTTTTACAGGTGTGTGTATCGCTAATAGCCTTAGAAGATAGAGATAGTGTCTTCCTGTAGGACAAAGGGTAGATTTATTTCCTGACTGGGGTAATAAATATACTGTCTCTCTCCAGGAAGAAATTGAGTAAGTTTGCTAACAACTACCTTAAAAGACGGGTTTTCCTAAGTTCAGGGTTTGAGCTGTGAAGGAAACTTACAACTAGGCTGCTCCACACTGTCCCCAAGGGAAAGCTCATGCTGCCTGCTATGCTGTGAGTAAAAAAAAGTACATTGTCTCTGACCCAGGAGGCTTATGTCTAATGCTAGCATCATCAGACTTTGACCAGTTAACATGTCAGTTTGTAAGTGGGGTAAATTCCAGTTTTTGACATGGAAAGTCAACCCTTTCATTTTTGGTTTAGCGTTCTTTCCAATGAGCCACTCTATATACATCTAATTCTCAAATGCTTACTTCTGGAAATAGAATATTTTTAGTATATAAGAAATTCCTTTTCCAGGTAGGAACAGGGCAACACTTCAGTCTCCAGCTGGAGACACATTAAGTGAGGACAGCATCGTTGGCTCTGGTGTCTTTAATGCTGCCTCCCTTTTATTTGCTCACTGACTCTCTTTATAATTATCTCTTTTAAAATGTCAGTTGCTCTCACCCAGAAGACTAAGAGTAATCAGCCACAAACTGAACTTTAGAAGCTTTTCCACTGGCTGTCTGACTGGAAGATGGGATTTCTCAAAGGCATCCTGCAGCAATGTCAGGGATACTGTCATTGAGTGACTGGAAAAAAAAAAAGGAGTCATTTCCTTCGTTCTCACCCTGGGGCCTTGCAGCCCCCTTCCTTAGGAAGCAACATAAAGGAAGTAGGATGTGCTAACTTTGTAAATATTTCTTCAGCAGAGCCTGAATGCAGGGTCTTTGGGGAAGGAAGTTGTTCTTGGAGGCCTTTAGTCTTGAGCCCCTCTTATGGCATCCTGTTGAACTGAGAGGTTTTAAGCTAAAGCAGGGGCCTGGAAACTTTCTTTCCTTCTCTATGACAAAGTATTGATGTTAAGATGACTATGGTCCATCAGAAAAAGTAAAGGGTCTGTTGTCACGAGCAAAGAGAAAAGTGTGGATATTTTCTAGTGACTGTTAGAACTCAGAGTTTCTCCAAATGGTGACAATTTAAAGACCTGGGCAAAAATTCATCATAGCAGAAGCAGAATAGTAGAGGAAATTAGAGCAGCATTTATCCCTGTGAGTCAAACCTTAGGGTTAAACTCAATTTATCCCTAAATTCTATTTCCCTGATGGCAGTTGATGCCTTTAAAATGAAACAATCTTTCCTACTTAGCCCAGGAACTCTCGTTCTCTTACAGTTCTGACAACTTATATTTAAAAATGCTTCTGCTAAAATACAGCACTGCGAGAACAGAACAGATTTCATCTTAAGCCAAGGCAACTTTTGCCTTATCGACTATATCAGAATTACAGAGAAAGATCATCCACCCCGCAGGTCACATTATCGTCTACCTGCATTCTGACCATACTTCCGCAGAAACCTTGATGGAGGTCACTGGCTTGCAAGTTAAATCCAGTCACAATGACCCCCAGAAGCAGGGGCTCCTAATTTAGATGAGATATGTTACTGGGGTATGTGTGGAATCACCACAGGTGTTAAAATTAAAGTTTTCTTTCTAATGGCAAGAAGGATCAAAATTCCTGGGTACAATTAGGTTGATTAAATTGAGCTCTGCGTCTAATACCCCTGTAGCTCAATAAAGTTAATGCAGCTTTCTGAGGGGCCTGACACAGAGACAGGGAACAGTCTAGGTCCTGAGAGAATCTGGCCCACTGTGGTTTTTAAATTAGAAGTTTGATTGCTTGTGACACCGTCTCAAAATGGCACCAGCCAAAAGAAGCTGAATTTTCCATTAGCCAAGGAAAAAAATGACAGATATTTAATTAAACTGCTTAGAGATTAGGCAGAAGGCTTATTGATGGATAGAGGGGCTGAATATCTTTATAAGCAAAGTTGAGAAATTCACTGGTGTACCACATCTTTAATGTTGAAAAGAATTCACCGAGCCTGAGGGAGCTCAAGATGTGTGCACTGCTTCAGCATGAAGCTGCCTCTGCTACCAATCATAAGAAAAATATACATTTTAAAAAACATGTTTATAAAATGCTAGGTGGTCCCTGAGGAACTTACCATAAAATGAAAAACCTGAAATAAGAAAGCGACTTACAATTAAAGTTAAGAGAGCAACCACCTAACCCATTTGCCTATTGCTGAGAGGTGATTTATTGCAGGAGAAGGTTGATTTGGAGGAGATCTCTGAAGAAAAAAATGATTTGTGGTCAGAGTTGCAGGGTAGGTTATGAGAAGGATCTTGCATCCCAGATGGGAGGTAACCAAGGTTTACATTAGATGATGCGGGAAAGGGATTATTCTGTAGAAATGTTGTGTTACCTTTTGGACAACTGCAAGTGGTTTAAAAAAAAAAGGTGTAGGTCACCTTCATTGCCTCAACAATTCTTAGGTCCCTAACTTTCAATGGGGAGTATAAAGATTAATGAAATTAAGTTTCATAAATTTCCCCAAAGTGTTTCCTCTCAACTCTAGCTATGTACTGACATTTCCTGGAGAGATTTTGAAAATACCAGTGCCTACTTTGGATCAACTGAGTCAGAATCTCTGGACACAGGTATCTCAAAAGCTCTCCAAGGTAAACACAAATCATTGCCCTAGGAGCTACTGAACAGGTAAGTTGCATGTGGTATCAAAAGATCTCAAGCTCTCAAATCTTACAAACCTGGGTTCAGATTCTGACCCCACTAATTCACTGTCTAAGACACTTGTTGTGTGCTTATTTCTCCAGACCTTGATTTTCTTATCTGGAAAGGTTCAGTGATAACTTCTTGTAAGGCTTCTAAAGATTAAATAAGAAAATAAATATATACCTGGCACATAGGCCCCCAAAACAAATTTATTTTCTTCCCCTTGGTTATTAGTGGTTGATCATAGATTGATGTTTTATCCTTCCTCAAACAATTTTACCATGGGCCTTTGGAGTAAGTGACTGGCTTAGATTATTTTTCTCTGCTTGCTTTGGTCTTCCTCTAGAATTTACTACTATTTGGTATCTGGGAGAGAAATACTCATGTCTTCCATGCTTTCTACTCCTCCAGCTGCCACAGAAGTGTCATTTTCGTTTGATGTCGGAAATGGGCCAGTGGAGATTGTGGTGAGGTCTCCCTCTCCTCTCAATGATGACCAGTGGCACCGGGTCACTGCAGAGAGGAATGTCAAGCAGGCCAGTCTACAGGTGGATCGGCTACCCCAGCAAATCCGAAAGGCCCCAACAGAAGGTCACACCCGCCTGGAACTCTACAGCCAGTTATTTGTTGGTGAGTAATGGGAAGGCAATCATGACTTCCTTCTGTTGGTTTTTAAGAATCTTCAAAGTTAAGAAGAAGGGGGAGAAAAACAGCATATGAAGGGTTTTGGTTAGAGATCCTTCCAAAACTATGTGTGTCGGCCTATTTCAGTCTCCTTTAAGACAGAATGGAGCAAGGAAGATGGCTCTGGAAACCTATATCTGGTCCCACTTCCCACTCTCGGGAGCTCATTGTCCTCAGCTACAAGATCAGAGTGTCGGCTGAGACATGTTCAGGTCTCTCTGATATCTACAATTTTAGGTTTATGCTTTTAGAAAGACCTACGAGGGGAGACCCCCCAAAAAAACTGCAATTATCTTTTAGAGGATGACCTCTTGTAATACAGGCTTCCCCAACTTGGTAAGAGTTCTAGGAACTCCATCAGCATCAGTGCACCAGCTAGCATTGTTGTGAGAGACTGTGTTCAGCTTCAGTGAATTTTTTTTTTTTTTTTTTTTTGAGATTCTTTCAAGTATTTACTCATTTCATGATGCGTGATTTAGGAGTGCACCCACCCAAACTGTACTGAGTGTTCAGCAGTTTTTGACCAAAAAACAAAATGACTCCCATGTCCCACCCTTCCTACTCACCAGATCTGGCCTGAGCGACTTTTTTTTTGTTTCCCCGGATGATAAATGAACTCAAAGGGAAACAATTTGCCAATGTGGAAGAGGTGAAACAAAACCTGGCAGAAGCACTAAAAGGCATCAAAATTGACAAGTTCAAAAACTGTTTTGAGCAGTGGAAAAAGCATCTTGTTAGGAGTATTGCATCAAACGGAAAGTACTTTGAAGGTGACTGAAGTTTAAGCATGTAAGAATACATACATAATTTTTTATAAATAAATTCTGAGTTGTTTGAGGTTCCTCCCTCATAAAGTTGTTTGATCACTTAGGACACTTGTAGCTGTGTAGAAGGAAGGAAGGAGGGAATGAGGGAGGAAGGGAAGAAGGCAGAAAGACAATTGGCTCTTTAAGTTCAGATTTGCTTGAAATGTAAATAGA